>BMAO01025879.1:0-43270 GCA_019973975.1 Trichonephila clavata | reverse complement strand
AATAAAATATTAAATTTGAATTTTAAGTGTAGGTAGGCAAACTTGACGTAAATGTAATATATTTTATAGACAATTGTTATTTTTCATCTCTAAATGCTGAAAAAAAATGAGAAAATTCATGCATAACATTTTTGATATATATAAATTCCCACCCGTGTGAAGAACGAGTATACCAGTTAATAGCATACTAGTACAAAGGGAAAAAAAATTAAGAACTTTCTATAGTATTGATAAAGCAAACCACAAAATTACAGCATCATTTCAAATATCTTATACTGGTAAGCCACACTAATATAAAATATGCAATTCATGAAATTGTAAAAAAAATTTCATCAGAGGATTAAATATATATGAAATACTTACCTATCAACTCTTAATATTTATGTACAAAATTATTTTAAAAAGCTTAACACTGTAAAACAGATACATCTATAAAATCCACAAATCATTAAGAAATATGCATAACTACGTGGGGCGAGCAGAAAAAAAGGTTACAAGTCGAATAAAAAATATTTATTTACAATATACAGAAAATACAAAAGGGGAATTAAGAGGCATATTCACCTATCACATTTCATCATAATCACCAAGTCTATTTAGGCATTTATCATAGAGAATGCAGAACCTACTTGTTTAATCTGTCTAGGTAGAAATCAGGTCCTTGTCCATTGAGCCAGTCTCAGTACAATATCGCAGCACATCAGAAAATGATATACTGCGTGCTACCATATCTCAATCCCAACTCTGACGAGATTTAAAGCTGAGTTACCCGTTGATCAATCTAAGTAGTTTCTTCAATTCGTGCCGTGGTGATTTCTGTCCTTGCAACATGTTGTCTGCTCATTGCAGATGCGGACACATTTCATTCATATCATGACTCGCACTTCCAAACAATAACAATTTCCAAAGAATCTTGCCATTTCAATCTGCATCGTCCTGCACCATCTGGGTACTTTCACTATCTACCCGCAAACCAGGTAAACAATGCAATATACCAAGTAGCACGATCTGTCTCCACTTTTGCAGAAACCATCTTTGTTTTCTGTTGGAACATAAACCGTTGCAAATACCTGCTTACAAAATGTTGGAGTGCCTCCAGCAGGACAAGTGCATGTTGCACTTATAACCTTAAGTTTAAAAAAAAGTATTAAATATTAAAAAGAAATAAATTCTAAAATTAGATTGTAAATTTCTATGAGTTTTCGGTATTTACATATTAGTCTACTGGTTAATAAATGTTGAAAGATTTGTGCTAAAGTTAATTTTCAGCTTAATTTATGTTCAATTATTTATCTAAAGACCATAATTTAAATAAATAAATTATATGAATAAAATTTTAAATAAGTGAAAATTAACAGTTTTTTTTATATAAAAACACATCATAAAGTGCTTGATTTAAAAATACTATGCCTTATAAGAAAAATTAGTAACAATTTGGGAGAATCTTAAATGTAAACACATTTCTCCATATTGAATTTAAGTTTTAAATGAAAAAATTTACATTTCTTTATCAAAATGGTTTGGCATTTCTTGTCTTTACTTTTAATGTGTTGGAATCAAATTAGGATTTACTCATAAATAGCAATAACTATGTAATGACTAAAGCATAATAATGAATATTCATTAAAATAGAAAACAATGCAATTGATATTCAATGCTACTCTAAAATATAAGAATCAAATTATAAACTTATCATTGATAATATAGCTATTCAAAAAATTTAAATTTGTGCATTCACATTTCTTTTACAGATGTTTAAAAAGCTGCTAAATTTGAATAGTTGCCATTACTTTTAATCTTTTAGAATCAACTTATAATTCAATGATAAATAACAATATTAATGTTATTAAAACCTATTTTGTTTTTTATAACAATGAGTTAAACTAAAGCATAAATGAGTAAATAGCAATGCATTCATAATAGTTTCAGAAAGTATCTAAATTAGAACACAAAATAATTTATAACTTACCTCAGAAGTTGTTCTGATCTCAACAAATGACTTGTACTTTACTCTCTTCATTTATGCTTTTACAACGCTTTTGATAAAAAAAAATTAATACCTAACTGAGCAATCAGGCTCAGTAAGCGACATGTTACTCACAAATTTGTCATCGAATATAAAAAAAAGAACTACAAAATTAATTGAGAACGAAAATAACTGAGAGCTATATCTAAGTGAATCAAGAACTATAAACAAATACACCAGCTAACACTAGTCGAAGCAGACGAATACCTAATTAGATAAATAAATTACAAAAAAACCCAAAAATTATGTAAAAAAGTTGTTAAGATTATTTCCCAACAAATATATACACTAGAATAATGCAAGAAATACAATGATATCACATATTTTAATTAGATAAAATTAAAGCTAAAGAATGTCAACAATTTGCTTATACGGTTCTACCACGGTAATGGAAAACACGTGCAATTGTTGCCCAATTTGTCACGTGATTCCCCGCTTGGCGTCTGCCTGGTGTGAATTTCGTCCATTTCGAAGATTTCATCCGAGAAAAACCTGTTTTATAATTCTAGAAAAAGAATACAGAAAACCAAAATTCGTGTGTTTTATGAAAAGAAAAATTGAAAAAAAGTTGCATTAAATGGTATTGTGCTGCCATCTGTTCGATAAAAAGCAGACTATAAGAAACTTATTATGAAGTATACAAACATTAATATTTTTATTTAAGAACATCTTTTATTAAACATAATTCAGATTTATTTAACATTTAATCCCACCTAAAATCAATTTTATACAAAAAATATTATTTAATAATAAATTTTAATTGTTTTTAGAAGCATTTATTTAGATATTAATAATGGCATTGTGTATTTCATTTTGCATTTCATACGTGATAGATTTTCTATAAAATAAGTTCAGGTATAAACTTAACGCTTTTTTCAAATTATATATTATTTTTTCGTTGTATGAAAAACCATATTCCCTTTCAAAACACAAAAGAATATTAATTAAATTTAGAAACAGAAAGAATCTTTTATTTTGAGTGCTTTCATATTTCTCAGTTACATTTCTTCAGAGAATCATTTAAATTAATTTCTCCTCAAATGTTTTTGCCAACTTCCATCAGTATGACTGCTATATAAATAAACAGAGAATTGTTCAAAAATATTATAGGGGGATTCATTACAATCTATGTTACGAATTCTTTTATATAGTGCTTTGCCTTAAAGAACAAAATATTTTTGAGAAACAAATTTGATTAATGTTACGCATACTTAAATCTTTATTATTTTCTTAACACATAGGTATAAAAATAAATCTTTATAATATAATTTAGAGTATTTTATATGAAGGTAAAATATTTGAGGGATAGAAAATTGTAATAGAGAATGAAAAACAGATTGTACTTGTGTGAAATGATTATTTTTTACAAGCTAATACACTAGATGGCAGCACTACCACTTTCAATGCTTCTCATCACAAAAAGAAGTATTTTCTGAGACATTTGAGAGGAAAAATGAATGCGTAAACTACATATTCTTCATTGTCGATAAAGTTGAACCACACGAAAACTATATTTCTTACAGTTCTTTAAATTGTTCACCAAGTTGAATTCAATGAACCCAAAGATACATTTTTCTTTGCAATATCACCATTTTCTTAATGTTCAATTCAGTGTCGAATTAAACGACATGGGAACTTCTAGGCAGTTGAATTCTTGGGGCCTTCGTAGCAGAATAATTTTTCTCAATTTTTTGGCCATGGATTCTTTTAGAATATCTTGTAATTCTATGATCTGCCAGACATCGTGTTCAACAGCCATAATAGCAAGTGAGTTCAGTCTTTTTTGTGTTAATGAAGATTGATGACAGTTTTTTAGCATCTTTAATTTTGAAAAGCTTCGTTCACACCAGAAGCATTTGTGATCATAAGACACATGTATATTTTTAATGCTGTCATAACATTTTGAAACGTTTAAGGCAGTGTGTTTTTGAAAATAAGTTCGTATGATCGCAATACTGGTACCGTTTCGTCATTTTTAAAATCTTCTATCTGTAATATGAAATGATTAAAATGAACCATTTCATCATCGAATTCGACGTCCTCAGTGTAATGTTCTCTAAATATTTGGACAGATTTTTTAATTTTTGAATATTTTCCTTAGTGGGAAATCAACGAGAAACCCAAATAGAAAAGATATTTTGCTATATACTTCCAACCGACGGGAAAGTTCTTCATATAAATTGTCTAATAAGATAAGTTTCAATTTTGAATTTTTCACATCTTTAAAACACAACACTTTTAACATCACCGTCATCCTAATGTCGCTTTCTTATGCTCACACGTCTGCATTCATCCGGGAATAGCGAATATATTTTCTCTCATTTGCCCCTTTCTTTTATATTCATTTAAAACATTTCTCTTTGCGAATTTAAAATAATCCAGTAATGATTTCAGAAGATTGACGGTTGTTTGAAGTTCTATTGATTTAATTTGTAAAGATTTATTTACTCCATTGATCCGGTTTAAGACAACAGCCCAAAAGTCTCTCAGAAGTGTAAATATGTAACGATGACTTTTATGTGATATTAAAGTGTGTGTTTTAAAAATGTCCTTTTCACTCCTCTAATGTTGTCGTTTCCTTCCCGAAGGGAAGGAAGGAAAGTTGCAAGAGCCTGAGACAGGTTGGATTTCTACACGATAGATGGCGACACCACCTATCTCCACCTCCACAATTTAGACATAGACTGGAGGGGAGGGAATTCGAACCCATTCCCTACGGCACCGCAGTCAGCGTCACTGACCACTATACCGGGTGGGTGGCTAAATGTATTTTAAGCAGTTAATATGAGGTGGTTGTGATTAATATGGGGATTATATACTAGAATCAAATTAATTAAATGCTTGTATTTTTTTTCTTTTGTGTTTGATTGAATATAGGCCCCTCAAATGATGACCGATTCTGTGTACATTTTTAATATTTAAACTAAGATACAATATTAATTTATGAAAATTGAATCAATTTATAAACTGAAAAATACAAAAAAAATAAATAAATAAATAAATAATGCCCTGAGTTTGTTTCTTAAATTGTATACATTTTTAAATAATAAGTTATATTTCAAAGCCTCTAATGTTTCGCATTCATCATCAGAATTCTAACAATTTGCTTTTTACCAATGAGTAACAAAAAAATTCTTATCAGTGACAACAGTATCAATTAAGAATTGAAAGTGAATCTCTTAAAACTATTCTTTACACGTGTAACATACGGTCTGTAATGAACTCTTGATAATATTCTAGAAAGCTAGAGCAGTGCTTCTCAAACTTTCAATATTTCCGACCCAATATTAAATCATAATTTTCCCCTTTCGTACAATAATAATGTTTTGAATTCAATAATACTATACTTTGACGCTAAAGCTACAATAAGACTCTAAACTGTTAAGTGCTTCTTGCGTATATAAACGTCTCGTTCACTCAAAGCTTTAATTACACCGGACGTATATATACGTCTTTCCGAAGTGCGATCTTTTCTGTGCACAGCTGTCCTTCAAATTATTCCGAAGACTTTGGAAGGCAATAAAAGGACCTTGACAGTATGCTGGCATAGGATTTACTTATTTGAGAGGATTTGCTTATTTATTCCTCCTCCCCAATAAATGATAAACGTGTGCCTACGTGGAAAATGATGGCATTGGGAAGCGAATCCGGTAAATTTTATCTGCAGTTAAGGAATTAATTATAAACCGTAAAAATGATCAAGGTAAGTGTTAACTTTTGTTCATAATTTAAAATATGACAAGCCCTTGGGGTCAATGGTAATTATTAAACTTGCTCTGATAGTATTGTTAAATTAATTATGAAATACATTGCGTGCAGTACTGATGCATTTATAAGTTTATTATATTTGAGTAAATGTGTATTTTATTTTTTATTATGTCAGAGTGTATTCTGTTTATTTTCAGTAAATTAATAATTTTTTAAAATAATCTTTTGCTTAGGATTTTTTAATATGCTCGCGCCCCCCTCGTAGAGTCATCACGTCCCCCTAGAGGGGTGCGCCCCACAATTTGAGAAACACTGCGCTTGAGGGCAACGAGACTCTCTCCGAAGTACTGCGCCTGCGCGAGTGCCACACTAGAGTAATCTGTGATTGTGAATAAATAGAATTAAAAAAAAAACATTTCTATTAATAAATGGGATAATTGCATTTACTCAAACTTTTGTATTAATATAAATTAAAAGATATGTTAACAAAAAAAGATCGAAATGATAGCATTTGATTTTTGGTGCTTTAAACTTCAGGTAACTCGAATATACCGGGTGTCCGTAAAGTACAACTACAGTAACGTTTTCGCACCACACAGCTGAGAAATCGGCTTCTACACCGTTCATATGCATATGTGCACCCCAAAAGTATTGCGGGGTCTTTTCATCTGACATCACGCCGATAACCATTATAAACCCAATGGCTAAATCTCACGTGCGAGCCGGAAACCCCGACTCAAATTCGAGGTGTAAGAGAAGACTCGCCCCCACCCCCAAGACAGTGGAGAAAGAGTCCGCTTAGGAACACTAGAAAGAACGGTTGTTCTGCCTCCTTCTTCACAAGTAACATATTCTGTAAAATGGAAAAGGTCACAATAGTTTGAACAACAAACTGTGTAAACTGTAACTAATAGATGTGGATGAAATAAATCAATTATTTAATTTCTTAACTCCCACGCCACCCATCAATTTCCCCAAATGTCACACTACACTTTCAAATATTAATTAAAAATAAACAAGCAAAGATTACTCACGATTATTTATTTTCCATAAAGAAAATACTAAAGTTTTTTTTATAACGCTTTTTTGCACTATTTAAGTGAGCGCACTAATAGTTGTGTGCAAACCATTGAGTCCAGACGACATCTCTGGTCACGTGCCATGAAGCACTGGAGGGTCAACATCCTGAATGTCCACTGTAATTCGACGTTACAATTCACCAATATTACGAATGGTAGATTGGTTGACAATGCTTTTTATTTATCCCAACACGAAGAAGTCTAAGTGGCGATGGTATTGGACTTCCTCTTTCCATCCATCTCCCGGACAGCTTCTTCTCATTTCCAAACTCCAGTGGGATGGTGCCCCATTTACACTGTACATTTGTTGCAGGTGTAAATTTGATAAAGCCTTCTTCAATTTGCGTTTGTTGATGCGGTGAAGCCATTTTGGAAAGAGAATGTTGCAAAATGTGGATATTGCACCATCTAGTTTGCATTTCATTAAGCAGAAGCTTTAACCTTTTCTTAATGGTCTATTTGAAGTCGCTCCTTCACCGTCCTGCTTACCTAAGGGTGTGGTGGTGGTGGTGAGGGGGACAAAGTATCAGCAGAAACTTCCATAATAATTATTCCATAATAATTATAACTACAAGAGGAGATCATAGGAGTGATATAAAGAGAGCAATCTAAACTAAGTAAATAAGCGCAAGTAATCTGTTTAATTTAATTTAATCTAATCTATCTTAGATTATTAATTCTCAATCCATTAATTTATTATAGTGGCAAACTCCGTGCTTAACTCAAGTTGTGGTAATGAATGAAATCTCACCTACGTATCACCGCAACAGTTCCTCTGCTCCTTCTATCTTACAATTACAAAATCTTAACTTTATATAGTCAAACTAATCTCCATATCAGGGTTTCTTCTTGAGGGATGGTTATGAATTAACGTGAATGCTAGCCCTAAAGTTTCCTCAAGAGGATCAATAAGAAGGTCGCGTACAGATCTGTCACAGTGGAACTTTAAAAACCTTAAGTGATAATCATTGTTTGTTTATTTTTAATTTATTTTTGAAAGTGTAGTGACGACTGTGAGTTCCCGCCACACAGCTGAATCTGCTTCTTTAGGAGAATTGATCACCACACGTGTAAGACACCTGCACTCTTAAATATATTGCGCGGTCTTGTCTTAGTTCACCCCGGTAACCTTTGACACGAGAAAAAACCCACTCCGCCCACGACCGGATGTAACTAGAAGAAAGACGCCGACGGCTGTTAACCCCGAACCCTAGAGAGGGCCGAGAGAGAAAAAGAAGATCGAGCGAAAACTTCGCCGAGAACGGTCGCCAAAAGGGACCCCTCCCTTACAAAACAATAGAATTTGGGGCTCTAAAATAATCTAATTTTACTAAGTTGTAAATTAATGTTAATCTGCAAATAATAGCTGTGACGTAATTAAACTTAACTTTTATTTTACCAAAATCACGCAACCTTTATTGCAGGGGTGGGCAGACTTTTCTAGGGTACGGGCTACTTCTAATTTTTTCAAGGTGCTGCGGTCCACCC
Source organism: Trichonephila clavata (assembly GCA_019973975.1). Lineage (NCBI taxonomy): Eukaryota > Metazoa > Arthropoda > Arachnida > Araneae > Nephilidae > Trichonephila > Trichonephila clavata. The sequence goes on along the minus strand of BMAO01025879.1, from coordinate 34,969 downwards.
AGTGGCGTAGGTGTAGTGAGCTAAAAGAAAGTATACAATACAGTCGGACGTCCATTTTATGAACCCCTATATTCAGAGAACTTTTTCCTGGAACCAAGACATTTTACGATTTTCTTCGTAGAAGTATCTCCAAATAGCGAAGTGCATTTTCTATTCTACGAAATTTTCTCTTATGATTCGAGTTTTTTCCTCCGTATTTTTTAAAATATCGTATTTACTCGAATCTAAGTTGCACTTTTTTCCCAATGTTAATGCTACTGAAAATTGGGCTTGACTTAGAATTGAAGGGGGAAAAAATTGTTGTACGGGGCATTTAGAGCAATTACAGCTTTATGCAAGCATTTAAAAGTTTACTGATAAAATAATTAATTATTCACTTCTTATTAGTTTTCCTTTTAAATTAATTTTAATTTCGTAAAATTGGATATCGATAAACCATTTTTTCAATTTTCACAAAATCTTGTTGAGAATTTGGGGTGAGGCTAAGAGTCGATGGTGGCTTAGATTCGAATAAATACGATATTTCTGGACTTTTGTATGATGGAAAATGAGTATTAGATCTTAGTAAAGGCGGTCACCCTAAAATGTTTTGGCGGTCCACCGGTCGACCGCGATCGACTCAATGCCCACCCCGGCTTTATTGTCTCAAACGTTACGGTAGACATATTCTTTTCGCAGATACTATATATTCTTTTTACAGGAAGCATTGCTAGGTTAAACAGTCCTTCCTTGCGACACCGAGAACTTAAAGATTCTTATATTAATTAGAAGATAAGTTTGATAAATTTAGAGAAGTCGGAAATAAACTGTTTTTTTTTTTCAAAAATCATTAAATTCGTAAGGGTTTCTTTCTTATCTATACGGTCAAAAATGTCATCAACAGAATTAATCTCGTTATGAACCAACGCAATTAAATGAAATGAATGCTAGTACCGATGGCGTACCGTACATACCCGCATTGCGGGGGGGGGGGGGTCCACCGCGCAGGATTGTAGGAGCCCGAAGTCTGACTGATGCCAAGTATTTACCCTATGTAAGATCTCGCTTGGGGCCCAAAACCTGACTTTGCAGGGGGGACCTAATAGTCTCCGTTTCCGCACTGGCTAGTACATAACTCTCTTCCATACCTTGAGCCTTGTCATATTTATTTTAGAGTCAGATCCTCCCATAAGACTGTGTTTTGAATAATGAATCATAAATCTGCTGCATCTGAATCATAATTTTATGTGAGTATACTGTAGTATTCTTTAGTAGAATTGTTAAGGAACTTGCGATTACGTAATGAGTAGATACATAATAACATCTTTGCGACTGAATATATTTTGAATATATTTTCTGCAAGAGTTTAAGTTGGAAAAATAAAGAGCGTCGTAATAATTTTGAAATGACTCACAAAATAATAGTACCGAATGTGTTGGTGTATTTTATGGCGAACATTACTTTCATCACGTTCCACTCAGTTACATGAATTTCTCACGCCTAGACGCTTTAGATAAAGTTAAATTTAACATATATATATATATTCTGGTGTGAAATATCGTGCAAATAATTAAAAAAATAATTAGAAAACGCAAGACATTCAAATGCGAAGCTCATTCGAACAAAAAAAAAATATTAATCATGACTGAACATATTCGTATGTCTATCTCGAATATAACACCTAGGTTTTTAAAGTTTTCTTACACAATTTTAAAAGTGTTAAAAGTAGTCTCCTCCAGCATCAAGGCACTTTTGCAGACGAATTTTCAAACCATTCATTTCTTAGAATTGATGAAAAAAAATGCATTTATATAGACACATCAATATCTTCTTCTGAATAAAAACGATGTCCACGTAAGTTCTTTTTTAGATTAAAATATAACCAAAAGTCACACACACACATGTTCTATCACTTTAATTGTTTAAGAAACTTAATTGTGTGTTAATCCGGCTGTATGGGAAGATGCACTGTCATGGTGAAGCATTAACCTTAACATTCACTTCTTAAAAAATTTCTGGAAGACATTGAGTGGTATACCATTTTGCTCTTACTAACTTATGTTCTTTAAACTTTATGGCTTTGACCAATTCCGCATTTCTGAAGAAAACGATGTACATTACCCTTTTCTTTACTCGTTGTCTTTTCACCATTGTAGACGTGGGATCATTTTCAAAGACCCATACTTTGTTTTTTTGGCGTGTTGGAACGTCAAAAAGCGGTATGTGCTCTTCATCACACGTTAAAATTTTAGAAATGGTGCGGTGGCCTCCATCCTTTGGCAATTTAAGGTTTTCCTTACTGACTGTCGCGTTCCTCTTTTTGGTGCTCAGTTAGATTATGGGGGAACCCAAAGGCAAACTGCTTTTTTCATATGTAGTCCTTTATGAATAATTTTATGTATGGCTGCAGATCCAATGTGAAGTTTCTTCTCTATTATTTGGTAGGTACAGCGATTATCATCCATCAACAGTTTTCGTATGGCGACACATTATCCGGGATGACTGCCTACCACGGCCTTACTGTGTGTTCTTCATCCTGAAGAGAATTGCAACCTCTGTAAAATTCTTTAAACCATCTGAATACAGAAACACGACATGGAAATTCATCACCAAATGCTAATTGCAGCCGTTGAACGCATTCGTCTTGATTAAATCCCGCTATAAAATCATAGAAAATCATAGCACAATAATGTTCTCGCGTCAACTTCATTTTGTCTTCTGCATAAAATTTATTCTTCGCTAAACAACTTGAAGTAAGTCGATAAAAAATCGTCTGCTGTGTTAAAATATTTTGCATTTTCAAATTAAACCATTAATTTCTTTGTTACTTATCGTCTACACGAATCTCAAAATATTTCAGAGTTACCCCCTCGTATATATATATATATATATATATATATATATACACCAACAAACCTTCTTAATTTTAAGTTCGAATGAATTATATAAGTTTTCTTTTTGGTTAGCTTCGATATAAAGATCTGTGAATAACTTAATGGGCTAAACTCATGTGACATCGTAGTCACTTGTAGCTGCAAGCGCATGTTTCCAGCCATTTTAATTCATAAGCTTCATTGTTGCCAAAATTTATATTTTTTAAGCAAAAATCATATTTGTCATAAATAATAATGCGCATAGGGAAACAAAGTGCACTTCACTTTAAAAATACACGTATACTATAAGATTTTTTTTTCAATCTGTAAATTATCTTGGTACTTACTCGTATTATCCGCAACCTATAGGCGAGATTATATGAAACGATGCACATGGAGGACACTTCAGCGTTTACAACACATAGAAAATCGGGGTTGCCAACTTGGCGAGTAATTAATACAGTTGGCGATTGTTGTGATAATATGTAAGTACCATTTTTTTTGTTGTTGAAGAATCTTAATACTTGAACATTTTATCCATAATCAAAATTAAAATTAATAAATAAATTCTAAACTTTAAAGAGATGTAGAAAACAAATACAAGTCTAATGTAAGTTTTGAATTTAATGGAGAACATGTAATTATACTTTTCGCTTAACCGTCATAAATTGAATCTATTGGCTATTTACAAAACAATGATTAATTTTAACTGAAATAAATACATGAAAAATGAAAAAGATACACACATATATTATTTTATGCTATTAAAAGTAGTTCCAAGATTTGAAACTGAAAAATAAAATTGAGAAAAAAAAATAACTTATCACACAAGCTGTGTTTATTTTATATAGTATGGGATAAAAAAAGAAAGTCTTCTACCATTTATGTGGAACTTGAGCCCCCCCCCCACTCACACAAAAGAAATGTTAATATCTTCTTGTGTCAGACTTAACAGTAAAAACAGTAGACATAAGCACGGCTGCTTACTGAGCACTTCGTTAAAATATCTGCAACACACAATAAAAAAAATCCGCCAAGGCATAAAAGAGTTAACCCTTACTCCCTCATTACCATCTTGTATCGAAAGTTGTAGAACAAAAGATATAACTTATCTCCCGGAGTTTCTAACCCTGAAACATTTCTCACCGTGGGACATCTTCCGGAATTAACGACCCCTGCCAAAAAACCGGACATCGGAAGGGGTAGATCTTTTAAAACTGCCGGAATAATTCAACCGGATCCTGACCTTCCTGCTGAGGAAAGAACCCTGTCGCCTGCCCTATGCTAATTGAACTTGTCAAGCGACCCCAGGGTTAATTTTGAGCATCCGGTGAATGGATTCAATGTATTTAGATCACCTACTTAGCGCGTGTTTTGCGGTAAACGTACCGGAACGAACGGTGAATGTCCCCTAACTAACGTCCCTTCCCCGAGTTATGGAGGTGTTTCGGCTTTTAAACTTCTTTTTCCGGCTATTTTTGTTCCGAGGATGACCGGGTTAAGTGAGGATGGCTTTTGGGAGGCGTTTTAATGGCTGTTGACGGGGTTTGTGCCCGGAACGATTATGAAAATTGGCATTTTCCCCCCTAAGGGAATATGATGAAATCCTTAAACTGTTTTGATTGGATGTACGATGTGTAAAAGGAAAAAAAATGCGCTTATTAATTTAATTTTTACTTTTTATCGTTTTAAAGAGTGTTGTGTAAATTTTATAACTGTTTTCATATGTTTTACACTCAATATATTGATTTCATTAAAGCATATGTTTAGGAACAATTGTTTTCTAAACGCTACCCTGTTTTCCCCCCTCGTTCCGGATCTTCATAGGGAAGTTGGTCCAGTACTATCTGTTACTTTTGGTTTTTAGCAATTTCGATCTTTTACGAAAAACAATTTTAGTACTTTTCATTTGATTACTTATCTCAAAGTAAACTAATGTCTTTTTAATACTAAAATATTGTGGGAACTTAAATTTTTGCAAACTAATTGCAGAATTAAAATTTTTTAAAGGAGCACTTTCTTTTCTTAATTTTATTCCACCTCAATGATGTAGGCAAATAAAAGGGAAGGCTGAAGCTTTAAAACTGTGTTTAAATTTCCAATATTAGCCTTAAGTCGTACGAATTTGCTATTGTATTATTGGCGGGTATTCTGGTTTTTCTTGAATAGAGAGTTTTTTTACCTTCTAGCTTGCTTATAGTTATGCTTTGAATTGCAGTTATAATAATTTAGAACACACACACACACACACACACACACTTTTACCTCGTATAAAAAAGAGATACTGCTATCAACAAGTAGAGTAATTCGATAGTGGACGATTGGAGTCTAAAGAGAAAGCAGATTACGCTATTGCTACTTGCATTGATCGGTATCCAACGAGTGCCAAGAAATACCTATGACCACTAATACTCGAGAACACAAACATGTGGTCAGGTCGGCCTTGCTGAATCACACAGCCACATCACGAACCTTGAGTCAGGATGTGGGCTTGTTCGCAACGTGACAAATATCTGCACGGTCAATGTGATGGCACCTAGATCAACTTAGATTGTCTTCACGTTGACCATCGTTACTGTTTAACTTGATACCGCAGAATATAGATGCGCGGCAACAGTGAACGTATAAAGACAAAACTAAATTCAGGAATGCCTCATCTTTTCAGACGAGTCCTATTGCTCAGCATCATGATATACGTATCCCTGTCTGAAGACACAGAGAACGCGTATGAACGTCTTACGCGTCCTGCACCTGGTTGATGGTATGGGCAATCATTGCGTATATAACACAAATACCTGTTGTTGGCATCGTCAGCAATCTGAACAGTCAGTGTTATTTTTTTTTCCGGATCCTATTGTTGTGTCTGTGTCCTATCTTTTAGGCCACCACAGAGATGCCATTTTTCAACAAGGTAACGTAAGACCTTATTTTATCCGTCGTACGCTAACCTACTTTGTTACAAGGGGAATACGGTTTTTGCGTTGGTCAGCATGTTTTCCAGATCTCTCAACTATTGAAATCATCTGGTTATGGGTTGCTTAGAGAGATTGGACCTTCATTGCTTTCCATCTACTATGATTGATGAAGTTTGGCATATAGACTTGAAGCCTCATGGAATGATTTTCCGTGTCCGTCACTCAAACCCAGTTCGACCTTTTGCCTAAAGGGATTAGAGCCGTTTTAACTGCCAGAGGAGGCAGATGTGTGTAAAAATTTTGGACTTTGCCCATAAATTTAATCCTTTTCTCTTCCTATTATGTTATATATGTACAATAAGAAAAGTTTCAAATTTTGTTTTACTGCCTCGTGTTACAATTTTAGTGGCCAACAGTTTATATATGCATCGCCCCAATGATATATTAATCTATTTAAATAGAGCAGGTGTCTTGCTATAGCTGTTTTTGGGACCGTAGTAAGATTGAGCTATCTTTTTCGTTTGTACAAATCCGTGCCATTTTTATTCTTAAAACGGATCTTAAAGGTAACAAAAAGCTCATTTCTGATAACTTTTTTAAATAAAATGGGACAAAGGTTAGTTATTTGAAATTTCTCCAATCACGCATCAAGTTTGAGGAGGATAGAACACGGTTTTTGACTGCTCTTGCGGCGGGTAGATGGCGCCATGGCGAAGGTTGTATTTTTCTTAGTTCAGTGTGAAGGTTACCAATGTGGAGGATAGAACTCGGTACCTTCCGTTTCGTAAGCACGTAACATACCACTAGACCAAAATAATCGCTTCTGTCCGGGGGCTGTTACTGACTTATATATATGGTACTGCTACAAGTTAAAAAAAAAGAAAAAAGAGTACGATTTGTGAGTTTTTTGGCATCATTTGGCCTCACTTTTAAATAAAGAATAAAAAAAAGAAAGAACGCAAACATATCAATTTAATCATGAAATAAATAGTTTTGCGGTTTGAACTATGTAAAACATACAAATAAAAAAAAAACCAACAAAAAAAAAACCGTATTTAATTTGATTATGAAGAAATATAAGTAAAAAGAAATTATCATAGAAAAAGAGAGCAATAATAACTATATTAATAAGCAACGTATGAATTTCTTTGAGCGACATAAAACTTAATTATATCTCACATCTTTTTTCATCCAGGAGGTTGAAGACTTTTGTGCAGGTACATCATGGAATCAATTATTTGCAGTACTCGAAAATTAGCAATGGTAATAATTAACGAGAAAGTTAGGGAGGCGAAATAATTTTGATTAAAAGTCTTAGGTAGCTGACGGAAAATGTTTTCGGAAACTATATTAATTGCATATTTTGAAAAGAAAACAGAAGCTGAGTATTCGAATAACCCGTATAATTTAATAAACATACGCACAAGAAACAAATAATTTATGTATTGACTTTTTTAGATGAACAACTAAAAATAACGGGAAAATTAATCATTATAAGGATAGAATCTTCATGCTATCGCTTACAACTGTGAAGAAATCATAATTTTAAATGAAATAAAAAATAAACACTAATCTGATTAATACATTTTTTAAAAAAAAATGTTGTGTTCCTAAAAATAATTCAATCATATTGAAATGTCACATGCGAATTCCTTTATACTGTGCAACTTTTTAATTTTCATTAATTTACAATCTCACATCTCTCTGTGTTTAAATTAGTATATTAACGGGTGTAACAGTAGTATACATTAATATTTATTTCCTGGCTGGGTGGCGTGGTTGGTTTGTCGCTGGCCTTCTGCACCTAAGGTTGTGGGTTCAACCCGGCTCAAGTCGGTGGATTTTAATGATGCAAAAAATCGACAGCCTCCATGTCATATGATTATACGGCATGTAAAAGATCAGTAGAGTGTCTGTTTGGCTTGGATGATCTCGGCAAAATTAAATCCTAGTACAGATTCGCATTGTCAGAGCTCAGGTGCTTTCCTCTAGGGAGGAAACTGGGCTTCAAAATTGCTTGCTGTAATTGGTATCGCCTATATGGTGCAGCGCTAAAAAGGGGTTCCAGCTCCTGGGGAATGTACTAGGTCTGCAAAGGTTTAAAATACCAATGCGCAGCCCCATTGAAAAAAAAAAGATTTAATGCAATATCGCTACTAAGTCTGGCCTTTTACGAAAAAATTTCTCTTCCTACAAAAAAATTCGGGGTGTTCTCCCTCAAAATTGGGATGAATCCGAGCTAAATCGTACTGTCACCTCTATGGTGCTCAAGATTACGGCCAACGACAGGCGTAGATCTAGCCCCTTGCAATGATGAATTTCATGGGCCTGTATCTGACGCAGTCAAGATCAGGTGTGGCATAAGAAACAACAATAACTACGAAAAATTTTTTAAACCCCACAATAATGCTTCATATTTTGATTTCTTTTATCAACGTTGGATATTGAAGCTGCTCGAGAGCTATTTACGATTTTAATCCCCAGTCAAGTAACGAGGACAATATGTGAGATGTAGCTATGTACTTTGATTCATTTCATAGGTTATTTTGTTGATTTGAATGTCCATTAATCCGGACGACTTAGAGCTGCAAATTATCTGTATTAATGAGATACTCTATTGCACCATAAAAATGACATTCAGTATGTTTTATATTTTGATTAAAATTTCTTTTTTATCATTTTGTTTCGTCTTCTATTTCCTATTACAATATGGAGAACTCACAATCCACATCTATAAAGATGTAATAGATTCGCTGACATAAAAAATAAGACTAAAGCAATTTTAAAAAGTAATTTGATTATCTTTGAGAATTAGCTTGCAATTGCATTATACCAAGCATAAAAAAAAGATTAAAATTTCAAGGCATTAACTTCAGTTGTAATTTACACATTAGCTTCAATCATAGTGCATGCTTTTAACGCGTATAAGTAGTATTTCGTAAAACAGGTAAAATGCACCTTAAAGGAAAATAGGTTACATTCAATTGGAAATTGCTAGTCATTGACAGTTCCACGGCTTTGAATTAATAAAGATTTGATTAACATGAATAGACTTTGTGCATGTTTGATTTCAATTACAATAATCACTTTCTTCAAACTGCTTGGTTTATTATAAGAAACATTAAATATACAAAATATAAACTTTTGTTGAGTTAACCTCGAAGTTCTCTCAGCACAATCCTTTCTGAAAAGTTAGTCTCAGTAATAACTCCTTGCTTCTTGAAACACATATTCGAATTACTCTGACTGTGGAAAACAGACTATGTAAATGTAATGGGAAAGAGAAGTTAGACACGTAAATGCTCAGAGATCTTTAAAAAAATGTATCTTTTTAAAGTAATAAAATGTGAGACATTCCAGAAGAATCCTTAATTAGAATAAGTAAATTAACCCCTAGAATACCATGTAACCAATAGTGGATACATGTTTTGCATAGGGTAAAATCTCATTGTAACCTCATATGGATACATGACTTACACTAACCAGTGTATAACCAGTAATAGTACAGGAAACATTATACGGTAAATTTTCTTTCAGTGGGATTGTGTAAATGTCTGAGTTACAAAAATTTGAAAAAATAGGAAAACTATAATTAAAATTACAAATTTTTGTGAAATTGCTCGAAATGTTCCTTGGAGAAAAAAGCTTTTTCGCATGCTTATCTAAGTTTATTATCATTTTTGTTTAATTTCTTCATCTTCTTCATCACAGATATATAAATTTGTACCAGAGTGACTGTCGTATTCTTCGGTTTGGGGCAAATATTCTCAATCTGTATCACTATTATTGAAATCTAACGACGATACCAATGGACAAGAAAAAGTAAAAATAAACGTACAAACAAATTTTAGAATGCGAAACAAAACACGAACGAATGTGTTGGTCAGAGTCAAAAGGAAAAAAGAAATGAGAATCGCAACTTCAAGATCAGTATCCGGATGTTACTTAAGAATCCGTCTATTAAACTAATAATTTTTGTGTCAGGAATCTTTTGCTAGTTCTATTTTAAAACATTTTTGATAGAAGTTTTGATCATTGAGTAGGTTTGGAAAGAATTCGAAAGGATTGTTTCCTCTTTTGACAGAGAAGAAGAGTGAGTGTTTATTCACTTTGCATTATAAAGTAATATGAGGCCTATTTGTGATGGATCTCGTAACTTTGAACTATGGTCAAGTGACGAGGACGACACTTAAGATGGCAACCTATTCTCTAAATTTCCACACCATTCCAATGGGAGGACGTTTGAGAAACGACAGATTTAACGTGTATCAGCTCCTCTACACTGCAGGTCTTCAGTGGCACTAAGGCTTAAACTTGTGATGGTCTCCATCAAAGGATGCATTTCCTGTTAGGGAACTAATGACTTCTCAGTGGTCACGTAGTTTTACGTACGAAAGGATCCAAGACTGGACAGTTCGATGCTTATGTTTTAAGGCAAGTCGACCTTTGACCTCCCTTTATCAAGTTGACAGAGAAGTGATCACATTCCAATCTCTGACCTCAAGTCCACCGCACGAGAGGTGACAAGGACCAATAATCGAATAGTAATACCGGCTACGTCCAAACAGAAGTGACTCTGCTTCACGTGTTGCTTTAAAAGGGGCCTTTAGAGACACGAAAAGGAAAAACTATGGATATTCCACGACGCTCCATTACAGATTGTCCAAGAGACTCCCAGACTTTCTTTCAAACTGGATCGCTTGTACGCTCTCACGCTTACAGTGGCCTATACAAGGTTCAAGATAACAAGCACCACAATATCGTCCTAACGCATCCTTTACAGCAGTAATCCTGCCTTACCAGTACCTCATCAGTTAGGCGCCTATCCAAACTCATGATAAGTCACCACGGTCAACTACCATGACCACTGGGCTACCGCGTCCTCTTGATAAAGGTTGGAGTGGATTAATTTTAAATTAAAAATTTGATTGGACTCTTTGGCATATAGAATCTTTCTAGCAACTCAGAAATTGCTTGTCGACTTCGAGTTGTATTGAGATTTTGCTCGATTTGATGATTTCTCTTTCCACTTCTAGTTTGGATCTTCATTTTACGCCCTATATTTATAGCTTAAAAATTACTAAGCGTAAGATTTTTTTTAATATTCTCATTTATTTTTGAATAAATTTATCAGCATGTGTATGTGTGTATGCATTTATTTATATTTCGAAAAAAATTATCAGTAATATATACAATAAAAAATAAATCCAATCTATATTAAAACAAGTAGTAACTATTATGTAAGTGAAATCAGAAACCTCTAAAAAAAAAGAAATTGAAAATAATATAAAAAAAAGATCTATAAATTATATTTATTTAATTTTGATAATGTTTTTAATAAATCGAAAAAGTAGAATGAAGTGTTAAAGCAAAATAAATACAAACATAATTCCTTTTTACAAGGATAAAATTCATTTTGGAATCTGTTTGAATTTTTTCTCATGGCCTTTCAATCCAAACTTTATTTTCTAATTTTTCTTTCATTGTATATTGTCAACACCCATCCAAATATTTTCGGATTCAAATATTCCTTCTTAACTTTTTGACATATTTTTCATCTCGAGCATTTTAGATGGAAACTGAATGTCACACGAATGCGAAGCTAATAAAAATCAATTCCACAAACTTAAGGAATTTTCTACATCTAGGAACAAGAGACACTTAGGATTTCAATTCAAGTAGCTTCAGAAAATGCTGCTTATCAATGTTACTTCTGCTAGCTTATGTGTCGTTTCCTGAATGATTAAAAATTTTCTATTTGGAATTTAATTTCAATCTAGTGTCTATTGAAGAATACGTTTCTTGGAGTAATAAAAGAGTTTTCAAGTGAGGAATTCAGTTTCCAAATTGAAGGAACTTAGAAAACTAGCTGCCTTTTAAAATATTCCCAAAGATTTAAATTAGAAAGGGAATTTTTGAAATGGTGATGGCAGTTCGAAAATTCTTGCAGAATTTTCAGATTCTTATTTTGTTATTATGCAAAGAATTCTGTTAGAAATTACTAATTTGAAAATAATAAGAAAAAAAAAATGCCACAACGTTTGAAAAGTGCCAATACATAGGCTGGAAAAATTCAACCGTGAAATAGAATTCTTCAAAACTGATATCCTAATTTAAGTAAAATGGTTTTATTTGAATAAAATTTTCGTGTTTTACATTTAATTAAGGTAGCGTTAGATGAATATAGAATAATATATTTATTTAATTATAAAATATGCAACAGTTTCTATACAATAAAGAAAATTAGTTTCTAAAAATGCAGTATGTATTTATTTAGAAATAATTCTCTGAAAAAGTAAAGTGAGCTGTTTATAATGCTTGCTAAAAGCTGATAAAATTCAAGTCCTGATTCAATTTAAAATTGATAACTACGACCGTTTAAAAAATAGGGAAAAATGATTTTATACGTGCATCAAATTAAAAAAAAAATCAAAATATCTTTCAAATTTTACTCTTTCACTAAAAAACTGAGGTATGAATATGTATTATAGCATTATCACTACAAGTTTTCAAAAATGAGGCAACAACAAGAGTTATTATTCATACTACGGCAACTAAATGGACCCAGTGTACCCACAACGAAGATGTCTGTTTTTTGGTGTAATGCTGAATTAAAGAATGCGTTTTTCAACCTCAAAAGAGTTTGAATTAACATTTGTTTTGTTACCTAGACAAAGTTTGATTCATCTAAAGGTATAAATCTATTCCCTATGGAAAATCATAAATTATATATTTTCCGCACGCCTTTGGCATTGTGGGTAGAAGAATTTTGAATTCCCTCACGATTTCGGAATGAAATGTCCCGTGCTTCCTCCAACTAGCATTTTATGTGCTAAGTCAATTAATTCTGTTCATTCAGCTATAATCACATTAGAAAACTTTCCATATGAATCGTCACATGCGTAGTTAGTTCTAAGCAGGCCCTGTATCGAACATTTTTTGCGTACACATTTTGGGGCCCCTGTAGCTTGGGGGCCCTGTGTCATTGATACTGCTGAGACTGTGGTTGCTACGCCCCTGTACAAATGAAAGCCTTGACAGTACATTGCCAATTTATGCCTTTCTCAGTTGATGTCAGGGACGTCTTAAGGCATAGGCTGGGCGCAGGGCCTCGGCTACAATGGGGCCTCATTTTGTTCGTGAATCAGGTTTATTAAAATAATGATTCGAATAATTTCAACGATCAAATGTTTTTCCCGGTTGTATTCTCCGAAAAAATGGGAATTTCGGACGGTTGATCAACTAGCTACCTGTGAAGACCGTCGCCCATGTAGAGGCCTCTAGGCTACCACCATAAACCATCATCACTCATTCAGTTAAAATGTGACAGTCGGTCGAGCCTATTGTGCGATTGTAAGTCATGCACATTTATTTGTTTCGGGTTACTGTTTGTACGAGTATTCAACAGCGTTTGCTCTGTACTGTCTACTTTTAAGGGTCATATGTTTGGCCTACTTTTTCGTAGACGCCTAGAACTTATTTTTGTGTAGACACCCAGGGCCTACTTTTTCCCATACGCCCCGGTCGTACTTTTCCGTAGATGTCCAGGTCGTACTCTTTCGTAGTCACCCAGGGCTTACTCTTTCGTAGACGCCCAGGGCCTACACTTTCGTAGAAGCCCAGGTCGTACTTTTTCGTAGATGCACAGGTCGTACTCTTTCGTAGACGCCCAGGACCTACTCTTTCGTAGATGTCCAGAACCTACTTTTGTGTAGAAGCCCAGAACCTACTTTTGTGTAGACACCCAGGGCCTACTTTTTCGTAGATGCCCAGGGCCTACAGTTGTGTAGATGCTCAGGGCCTACAATTGTGCAGAAACCCAGGGCTTACTTTTTCGTAGACACGCAGGGCCTACTTTTTCCTAGACGCCCAGGTCGTACTTTTTCGTAGATGCCCAGGTTGTACTTTTTCGTAGATGTCCAGAACCTACTTTTGTGTAGAAGCCCAGAATATACTTTTGTATAGAAACCCAGGGCCTACTTTTTCGTAGATGCTCAGGGCCTACAATTGTGTAGATGCTCAGCGCCTACAATTGTGTAGATGCTCAGGGCCTACAATTGTGTAGATGCTCAGGGCCTACAATTGTGTAGATGCTCAGGGCCTACAATTGTGTAGACACCCAGGGCTTACTTTTTCGTAGACACGCAGAGCCTACTTTTTCCTAGACGCCCGGGTTGTACTTTTTCGTAGATGCCCTGGTCGTACTCTTTCGTTGACGCCCAGGACCTACACTTTCGTAGATGTCCAGAACCTACTTTTGTGTAGAAGCCCAGAACCTCCTTTTGTGTAGATGCCAAGGGCCTACAATTGTGTAGATGCCCAGGGGGCCTACAATTGTGTAGACACCCAGCGTTTACTTTTTCGTAGACGTCCAGGGCCTACATTTGTGTAGACGCTCAGGGCTTACATTTGTGATGACACCCAATGCTTACTTTTTCGTAGACATCCAGGACCTACATTTTCCTAGACGCCCAGGGCCTACTTTTTCGTAGATGCCCAGGTCGTACTTTTTCGTAGATGTCCACAACCTACTTTTATGTAGAAGCCCAGAACCTACTTTTGTGTATACGACCAGCGCCTACATTTGTGTAGACGCCCAGGGCCTACATTTTTGTAGACGCTCAGGGCCTACATTTTTGTAGACACCCAGGGCTTACTTTTTCGTAGACACCCAGGGCCTACTTTTTCCTAGACGCCCGGGTCATACTTTTTCGTAGATGCCGGGGTCGTACTTTTTCGCAGATGTCCACAACCTACTTTTGTGTAGAAGCCCAGAACCTACTTTTGTGTAGACACCCAGGGCCTACTTTTTCGTAGACGCCCAGGGTCTTTATTTGTTTAGACACCCAGGGCTTACTTTTTCGTAGACACCCTGGGCCTACTTTTTCCTAGACGCCCGGGTCGTACTTTTTCGTAGATGTCCACAACCTACTTTTGTGTAGAAGCCCAGAACCTACTTTTGTGTAGACACCCAGGGCCTACTTTTTCGTAGACGCCCAGGGCTTACATTTGTGTCGACACCGAGGGCCTAATTTGCGTATGGACCGAGAGCTTACATTTGCTTAGAGACCAGGGCCTGCATTGGCGTAGGGGCTAAGGGCTTCATGAAATCTTAAGACGTCCCTGGTTGATATTATTGTCATCTATATATTTAGATATATCTACCCCATTACTTTTGTTGCACAATGTTACATACCCCCCTCACACACACACACTCACACCAGACATACAACCCCTAAACATTCAGTTCTCATGTGAGAGATTGTTTTCAGTTGATTTTGATTCTGAACCCTTCTGAACATTGCACGATACGTAATTTATTTCATTTATTTATTGAACGAGAATACAATTTTAACTACAACCTTAGCTTTAAAAAAAGTGTTTAATTTTTTTGTGGCGAATTGGCACAATAATGCTTCAGTCACGAAATATAACTAATTGAGGTGCTAAGATTAAAATCTTTTTGATTTTAGAATATTTCTAAAACCTTTTTGAATAGAATACAGCGAGGGTTTTAGATCGAGGAGAAAAATGTTTTTTTTTGAGCTTTAAAAGTTTCGCTCAGAATTCCATGTTGTCACTGCTGCTTTTTAGTTTTAAGAATTTTTATCTTGTGTAATATGACTTTTCTAAAGAATTATTATAAATAAATAAATTTGATCACCATGCCTGTCTGAGTGTATTTAGGGCCCCACCATTGCACCTCAAATGATATAAGAAAAATGTTCAATCATTTTGTATATATATATATGATGTTTTCCATGACATTTACGTTTATTTGCTTTTCACAATAAATCTGTTGCAGCAGAATGCGATATTAGTTTTTTTGTATAAATAAAACATGTTCAGAGTTTCTATTTTATTTTTTAAGAATTACGCAAAGAAATTTTACAAAAATTCATTTGATGATTCCTCAGCTGAGATTTCAAGCCTTTAACCCCCTGTGTATTGGGCAGCACTATCTAGTATCCTCAGAAATCCCAGATTTCTGGGGATACTGACCTTGACGTAACGACGCACATTTGATTTTTCCTTTTGATGCTGGCAAACGTGCGCGTTCGTTCGTGTTTCACTTTGCTTTCTAAAGTAAGTAAAACTATTTTTGTTGTTTATTTTTAGCACCCTTTTATAAGCTTCACTTGTATGTAACGAAATCTTTGAACTCGATTTTTACCCACATTAAAAGGTTAGATTAATTCAAAATCTTGCTTACTTGTCCAGGACCGATGACAATACAATAATTTCATAATTTTGTTCCATTGTCCTGATCAGGATCACCAGGATTAATTATTTCCCATTTTCAGATCCCATCCCGCACCTGGAGACTCATTTCACATTCCATTTCCAGATTTGGCGACTAAAAGATTTAAGTTACAACTTAGTTTGATAACAATAAAAGGGTGTTTACATTTTTCTAAACTACAATTTATTACTTTTCTTGCCAATATGGCATCGTCGTAGGATTTCAACGAAAATGATACTGAATCAGAATATTTTCTGGATACCGATTAGTACGAGAGGGACTGATATGGATTTATCTATTTGTGATGGAAGAAGATGAAGAAATGGAACTTGTAATGTTGTGTTAATCAAATGTTCGTGAACGCTGGTTCGAGTTATTACAAGAACTCTGTTACTATTGGACTGTATTTTGCTTTATTGCGAGACGGTGCTATTTGCACGCTGTTCAAAGAGGGAAGCTACAACAACAACTCGTGCGGAGGGTTACATCAAAACATTGGCGGAGGTGCTCAGTCGGTGGATGGCATGCGCGACAAAAAATAGATACACACAATTACGCGGACTGAACAGAACTCAAAAATGACAACACACTTATGTAACGCATATACGAAAACTTTTTGCTCCAAGGAACATTTCGAGCAATTTCACAAAATGTAATTTTTATTTTCTTACTTTTCGAATTTTCTTAACTTGTAGATATTTTGTTTTATGACTTTTATAATTGTACTAGCTGTTACCCGCCCGCTTCGCTGGGTATTTCATGATGTTTTATAAATTTTTACTGCTTATATATATGTATGAATTATTGATATCTAAGTCCAAGCATTAAGAATTCGATTGAATTGAAAAATATACTTATACCTGTAACTGTCACCTGTTGATAAAAAAAAAGGGGGCAGAACTCATCTAATTTGTATTTTCTAAAAATCTCTAAAATTGAAGTACAGAATGATGTTTGCTCTTTCGTAACCCCAAAACCAAGTGGATTCCTGCAAAACCAAATTTCGGTGGATCTCTACTCCGTAAATTGAACATGCAAGCCAAATTTCAAGTCTAAATCTAACAGAAAAAAACAAAAGTTTTACTATCAATATCCCCGTAATCCCGTTGAGAGCCGTTTTCCAAAATTACCGCTCTTCGCGGATTTCAATCCAACAAAAGAAAAATGCAAACCAAATTTCATTATTATAGTCCTTGTAGCTCGAAAAAAGTAATTTTTTTCCGTCAATACGTCCCAGTAACCCCCTGCAACCCCCAGAACTTGATTTGCTTAAAATTTATTCTTAGTGGATCCCTATTCAACAAAAGAAACATGCTTAACAAATTTCAAGTATATGGGTCTAACAATTAAAAACAGGAATTTTTTTCTGTAACTCCTCTTCACCCCTCGCAAACATCTTTGGGGGTCAATTTTCATTTTACTCTTTGTTAGAGGAACTCTATTTCACGAAAGGAACATGCCTACCAATTTTCAAGCAGGATGATCAAGTAGTTTAAAAATGGAAATATTTATCATTACGCCTCTTAATCTCCCGAAATTAAACTTGGTAGTTGATATTCGCGAAACCCATTTTGTAGCGGTTCTCTACTTTACGAAAGCAATCTGCTTATCAAATTTCAAGACTGTACGTCTAACAGTTTAAAAATGGGGATAATTGTCTATAACGCCACTTGAGCCCCCGCAACGCCACTTCTGAGTCTGTTTTCACAAAACCCATTTTGTAGGGGAATTGCACTCTATGAAAGGAATCTGCTTAGCAAAATTTGAAGACTGTGCGTCCAATTAATTAAAAATGCAAAAAAATTATCAATAAGATCCCTTGAACCCCCGCAACACCACCTAGGGGTCGATTTTCACAAAACACATTTTGCAGTGTATTTCTATCCTATGAGAGGAATCTGCTAACCAAATTTCAAGACTGTGAGTCTAATAGTTTAAAAATAGAAATAATTATTTATATCTGCCCTTAACCCCCCGCAACACCCGTTGGGGGTCAAACCCGTTTGTAGCGGATATTTACTCCATGAAAGAAACATTCCTACCAATTTTCAAGCAGGTAGGTCAAATAGTTTAAAAACGAAAATATTTATCTCTTACGCCACTTATTCCCCTGCACGCCACTTAGAGGTCTGTTTTCACAAAACCTTCTTATAGTTGATATCTACTCTATGAAAGAAATCTCTTTATCAAATATAAAGACTGTGCGTCTAATAGTTTAAAAATGGAAATAATTATCTGTAACGCCCCTTAAGTCCCCTCAACGCCACTTGGGAGCAATTTTCACGAAACCCATTTTTAGCGTATCTCTACCCTATGAGAGAAATCTCCTTACTAAGTTTCAAGACTGTACGTCTAATAACTTAAAAATAGGAATTTATAACGCCCCTTAAACCCCCCGCCCCCGCAACACCCCTTGGGGGTCAATTTTCCCAAAACCCATTTTGTAGCGGATATTTACTCCAGGAAAGAAACTTACCTACCAATTATCAAGCAGGTAGGTGAAGTAGTTTAAAAACGGATATATTTATCTATTACGCCCCTTAATCCCCCGCAACGCCACTTAGAAGTCTGTTTTCACAAAACCCGTTTTGTAACTGATCATTATTCTACGAAAGGAATCTATATATCAAATTTAAAGACAGTGCGTCAAATAGTTTAAAAATGGAAATAATTATCTATAACGCCCCCTAAGCCCCTTCAACGCCACTTGGGGGTCGATTTTCAGCAAACTCATTTTGTAGCGGAACTCTACTCTCTGAAAGGAATCCGCTTACCCTATTTCAAGATTGTACATCAAGTAGTTTAAACATGGAAACAATTATTATTAAAGCCCTTAACCCCCGTAACGCCCCTTGCGTTTCGAATTTCGGAAAATCCTTTCTTAGCTGATGTCTACTCTATCAAAGGAACATGTCTACCAAATTTCAAGTCTGTAGGTTGAATAGTTCCAGAGATTTCGTGATTAGTCAGTGAGTCGCTTTTCTCCTTTATATATATAGATACAATCCCAATAAAAGCAAATGGACCTTATAATGTTTCTTATGCTGGCTACACTGTTTGCACACCTAAATAAGCCATCTATCCACATGTATTTGTCCTTTTCATTGCATGCATCCACTAGTTGTTACATGTTACGCATGAGGTTAAAATCTGCTTTCACTCTGAAAATACTTCATATTCAACTGGCTTTTCCAAAAAAGAAACATTCATCATTCTGATATTAGAGAAATCGAAAGATAACGAAATAACAAGCTAGGCCTCGCACTCGAGAGTGTGTGACTCTTTAACAAAAAACCAAGACAAAGCCGATGCCATTGATTGAGTTAAAACAATGCTCAGATCAGAAAACGAAAAAGAGCAGCAACAACTTTTCATTATTGCACGAAATATCTCAACCTTGCTGCGATAAGAATGATCAAAAAGAAGTTTTCGTTGTCCTTTGATCAGGTCGTGGTAATTAATTGTCTTAATTAAGCGAAACACGGACGAAAAGGAATGTCATTTTTAAATTATTTCATCGGGCTGGATTTCGGTGCCTGTGTACTATCGTTCCGTTAAATCAACGCGTGTTCTAAAGGATATCTGATTACTGATAATTGAATGGGATGGAGAATTGTTAATTACCATTCGTATTAATTCAACGTCGGGATTTGAAATTCCTGCTGTTGATAAGCTGGATTTATTTTCGGGGCAGCATTATTTTATCAGAAATAAAGGTATAATGGAAACGGAACCAGTTTGCATAAAAGTACTTTTGTTTAATTTTGCTTAAGAGATAATAAAAATATCTGATAAAAATTAATTTTCCTGTGAATATACATCAGTACTTCTCAAACTTTCAATATTCGCGACTCAGTATTAAATCATATTTTTCATCACGCCCAAATCCATACAATAATAACGTATTGAATTTAATAATACTATACTTTGATGCTAAAACTACAATATGATTGTAACCCCTTAAGCGCCACTAGCTATTATAAACGTCTTGTTCAGCGAAAGCGTTAATTGTACCAGACGTATATATACGTCTTTCCAAAGTACGATCTTCTCTGTGCACAACTATCCATAAAATTTTTCCGAAGGATTTGGAATGCAAAAAAAGCACCTTGACAGTGTTTGTGAAGAATTTACTTATATTTCAGAGAATATATGTTTTACTTATATTTATTCCTCCTCCCTAATACATCACATACGTGCGCCTACTTGGAATACGGTGTTATTGGCGAGCGTATTGCCTATCTTTTAATCGTCAGTTAATGGATTACTTATAAACCGTACAAATTATCAAGGTAAGTGTTAATTTTTGTATATAATTTTATGAATGACAAGCCCATGGGGTCACTGGTAATTATTAAACTTGTTCTTAACTTAGTATTGTTACATTAATTATAAAATACATTGTGCAGTACTGATACATTTATAAATGGATTATATCAGTGTAAATGTGTAATTATTTCTTATTATGTCAGAATGTATTTTGTTTGTTTACTTTCAGTAAATTAAGAATTTTTTAAAATTAACTTGTTTCCGATATTTCAATATGCTCACGCCCCCTCGTAAAGTTATCACCCCCCTCAGGGAGGCGCGCCCCACAATTTGAGAAACGCTGATATACCTTACTTTGTATCACAGGTATCATTTACGTTTGTAAGTTTCAAAAAATGAAACATCGGATACATAAATGTAAGAAATTTAGCTACAATATTCCCTATGGAGTTTAAAAGTGTTTCTTCAGCTATACAGGGCGATTCGCTACCAGACCAACAAACTTGCAGGGTGGGTGTAGAGTATATACAGACGCCTTGGAATCACACAGGAATGCAGGGTCGCAGATGCTACAGTGGAGAGCTATGCAGAGAAAAGAACAAAAATAGCAACACAAAAATGGGACAGAAAATATTTTTTTGAAAGTTTTTTCTTTAAAAAGAGGTGTGAAATTACGACCAGAAGTCATCTGGCAGACCTGACAGCGACTCTGCATTTAATTCCTTACGTTCTGAAAGATTCCTGGCATGTCACGTATCCTCCCGGCCGCTACAGATATTCGAGAGATGAGGTCTTCAACTGAAGGAACGGGTGTCTCGTGATCTAAATTCTACATGTGATCTCGCAGAAGAAGCTGTCGGAAGCTATGAGCGGCTCAGCTTTTGGCAAAGTGAAGAGAGAGAGAGAGAGAGAGAGTTAACGTTAAAACCACCACTCAAAATCACGGGAAGCGAGTGCTAGTTTTTTTTTAAAAGAATAGAACCACCTTTGGTATATGGTAAAAGTATAAAATGCAGGAAATCTTTAACTTTTTGAAACATTTGATTCGGAGAAATGTAGATGACCACCTAAATCACTGTTTGTCCATTTTCAAACAAGCATTCTGCCGCACGTATGTCCCCAATATCTTGACTAACAATACCCAATCCATTTGTTTGGCGATCAATAATGTCCATATGAGGAGTCACAACATGTGAGTTGTTCTGTTTACGATAGATCCCAACACCAGCTGCTCTGTGGCCCGGTCGTTTAATTGTACGCAGCAATCGAAGTTGGGTATCGAAATACGTTCGTCATTATCTATCCACGTCTCTGCCAACATGTGTAACGTCGTCGAAATTTGTTTGGTGAGCCCTGAGTCTTGGACAATTGAGAATAAGTATCGCAAGTTTATCTTGAGTGAAGTCTAATAAGACTTGCTGGTACGAGCGAAGTGGATTTAGTGAAGAAAACGAAACCCAGGTTTTGAATTTAAATCTTTTGAAATGCTAAATTTAACAATATAAAAAAGGCTGGCAGCTTGATAGCTACTAGATTTAGACTCCGATGCGAGGATAGAGAAAGGCACACCACCAAGCGCACTGATTGGTCATATCAAATAGCACGCGCTTCCACGACTTCCTGTTACACATTTCCGTCCCTTTTCACGAAATCACTGCTACAAATATCCAGCAACCGAGAGAAAAGATGTTACACATCAAAAAATATTTCAGTTGTTGAAATAATTCGTTAATTCGGGGTTTATAATTAGCTAAAAAATAGTGTTTTGCCTTCCTTTTAATTCAGGAAAGAAAAAAATTCGTTAAATCGGAGTCCGACTGTATATATCTATATATATATATGGGGGGTAGATAGATTTTTGTATATTTAACAATAATTGTATGCCTTTTTTGCCTTTTTCTTGATATTTTATTCTTTGTATGAAACACAAGATAATTGTTAACAAGAAAAGGTACACAATTTGAAAATTATTTGCCTATCTAGAAAACAATACATGTTTTGTTAATCTGTTACGAAATAAAAAAAAATCAATAGTTTTTGAAACTCTTAAGTTCTCTCAAAAACTCCTTTTTAGTAGTAAAAGAGGAATAATCACAATAGAAAAACATAATTTCTCATAAAAATCAATTTGCTCCTTTATAATTAATAAGGTTAGAATGTTGAAATAAATGGTAAGATTCATCTTAAATTCTTAACTAATCGATTGAGAATACGAATTTAATTAATAAATTACTTCGGTGTATCCTCGATTAGTGTTCGATATACAGGATGTTGCCAATCTCGACCGACAAATTCAGAGGAGTGATAGTGGGCAGCATGAGGACAACAAACCGCCAGAAAACACTTGAGGTGAGAAATCACGATAATAGTAGCCGTCCGAAGGACGATTAGCCAGACGAGGGGAGTGGCCATGCGAATGCAGTGTTTTACATATACTTCCGGAATGCCTCAATGGCGCAAAACTCCTTGTTTTCCAACAGCACGTCCTCCCGGAGTTGGTGCAGGAAGATCCAGCCAAAGCACACCAGAACGTATAGTTCATACATGATGGGGCATCAGCGCATTTTTCGATTGCGGTGCGGAACCACTTTCATGCTAAATATCCTGAGAGGTGGATTGGACACGGCGGACCTGTTGCTTGGCCTCCACGCACCCCGGATCTCAATCCCTTACATTCCTTCTTCTGGGGGTCATCTAAAATCTTTTATGTGTGAGATCTCTTGGTACGAATCACCGTCACTTCAGATGACACCACCAGCACCCCGGAATTGTTTGAACTCGTCCGACAATCCTTCGTGCTGTGCTATGACCTATGTGACTTTGGACAAGTCCTGTGACAATCGACCTATGTGACTTTGGACAAGTCCTGTGACAATCGACCTATGTGACTTTGGACAAGTCCTGTGACAATCGACCTATGTGACTTTGGACAAGTCCTGTGACAATCGACCTATGTGACTTTGGACAAGTCCTGTGACAATCGATCTATGTGACTTTGGACAAGTCCTGTGACAATCGACCTATGTGACTTTGGACAAGTCCTGTGACAATCGACCTATGTGACTTTGGACAAGTCCTGTGACAATCGACCTATGTGACTTTGGACAAGTCCTGTGACAATAGACCTATGTGACATTGGACAAGTCCTGTGACAATCGACCTATGTGACATTGGACAAGTCCTGTGACAATCGACCTATGTGACTTTGGATAAGTCTTGTGACAATCGACCTATATGACATTGGACAATTCCTGTGACAATCGACCTCTGTGTCTTTGGACAAGTCCCGTGACAATCGACCTATGTGACTTTGGACAAGTCCTGTGACAATCGACCTATGTGACATTGGACAATCCTGTGACAATCGACCTCTGTGTCTTTGGACAAGTCCGTGACAATCGACCTATGTGACTTTGGACAAGTCCCGTGACAATCGACCTATGTGACTTTGGACAAGTCCTGTGACAATCGACCTATGTGACTTTGGACAAGTCCTGTGACAATCGACCTATGTGACTTTGAACAAGTCCTGTGACAATCACTTGTCGTTGCATTTCTGATACCGGGCTGTGGTGCATTATTCGCTTTGTTAACATGCTTCACGTCTAACTAATGTAATTCTTAATTGTTATTACCACTTTTCATTTCACTCGACATCACACACTTCATACTGTTTTTGCAAATTACTCCGATTAAACTTGATTTAAGAACCCATGTTCTGTGGTGATTTGTCGTCCCCATGCTGCCTACTATCACCCCTCAAAATTTGTCGGTCAAATTCGGTAACATCCTGTATTTTCGAATTAATAAATTCACAATAAACAATATAAAAATGAATTATATATGAAAAATCGGAACATTTTCAATAACCCTTTTTGTGGCAGTTTATAAAATATATATCTTCCTGAATAACCTTCAAGCAGAGGAACAGGCTTTGTCTGAAATATATTCTGCAAATTCTAAAATATTCGATAGTTTCCACAAGATAAAACTATTCAATACCAAAGAAATTTTTTTAAAAAAACAATACCAACTGTGCATGCGAATTACACGTTTAAATAATTTTTTCTTAAGTTTATGATGTTTTTAATGTGTTGTGAGTGAAAATTTTAAAACATTTCTTGTGCGTAGTTAATAAAAGTTAATTTAATTTCAAGTCACTCTAAGGAGGTTTTTATAAAAACATCTAAAATTGGAGGGGTGATGAAACATTTTTGAGCTAAAGTTAAATGTTTCCTTTGGAGGCATATACATGATAACAATATTAAAAATGCATTACTCTCTCTCACACTCTCTCACTGTATTTTTCTTTCTCTCTTTAAAAAGAACAAATGAAATGTGTTTTATAAAACCTTAAGTCAAGCTTTCTTACAAAAAAAATAGTTACATCCCAGCTATATGTCAACCATATCTTTACCAGCTGCAGAAATAACAGAATGTTTCTGTTATTCTTTCCACAATAAGAATGATGGTAAAAAACAGTTCTAAGAAGATTTGTATTCTTTAGGTACAACCATTATTTTTTTTTATTTTCCTTTCCTGTAGTTACTGTATCCGTTTAAAAATATATATATCTGTCCTTTTAAAAAAGGCAAACAGCTTTTGTCCTTTCTCAGATGTTTTCTTATTCCTTAAAATTCTATTTTAAGGAAAGTTCATTTTTTCCCTTGTATTACCAATGCTGATGGAAGCAAACAAAAAGTATAGAAAGCAGGATAACAGTGAAATAAACCCTAAACACACGCTCGGAATCCTCATATAATAGGATAGTCTCATATCGTTTTTTTTTAACGTAACAGAAAACGATTGCTAAAAATGAATCGAACTTTTGTGCTTTTCTTTATGGCAATAAAATTGAAAACAACTCCCCCCCCCTGCCGAAGGCCACTGGAGCATCTGCGATAATGTTAGGAATAGTGTTGAGGTGTGCATATGTGGTTGCGCTGTGTACGTGTAAGCATGCAGTGTGTAAATGTGTGTTACGTGCTTGTGAATAATAACGAAGTTTTGTTGTGTGCGTGGTGTGGAAAAAATACAATTTTTTTTTTCATATTTCAATTTCTTTGTTCTTATTGTAAGAATATTAATCCCTTAACTGCCTCCAGCGTACATATCCGTCTCACTCAACCGGTACGTTAAGTGCCCCGGACGCATGTGCACATCTTTCTGAAATACCTTTCTTTTCTTTGTTCTACCATCAGTAAAACTGTTTCAAAGGCTTTGAAATGCAAAAAGCAGCAGTGAAAACGTTTGTGAAGGATTTACTAATTTCAGAGAAAAATTTGCTTATTTGTACCTTTTCTTTTCTTTCCAATACACCGCATACACTCGCCTATGTGAAAAGCGGTGGAACTGGGCGGTGGGTGGGTGAATCTCGTAATTTTTAATCGACAATTAAAGGAATAACAATAATTTTAAACTATTATATTTGTACACAAATTGGATCTTCTTATTTTTGTATACAATGTCACTGATAAATTGATTTTATTATCTAATAAATGTAGTACATATAGATTTGAATAATCAACTTGTCTATAGTGAGTGAGTGTTTAATAATGTTACAATCTAAAGCAATACAGTAACTATTAGTGATGGACCTCGTAATTTTTAACCTCGGTCAAGTCACGAGAACGGCTCTTAAGTAAGGTCCCTTCCACTCTCCTAACTTCCCTATCACGCTATCGTGAGGATTTTGAATTACGACATATTTAACGCACATCATGTGGCCGAGGTAGCCAAGTGGTCTAGGCATCGGATCATGGCTAGCGTGTCATGAGTTCGGTCCCTGTACCACTGAAGACCCGCCGTGTAGGGAAGCGATGCACGTTAAATCTGTCGAGAGCTCAAATGTCCTCCCGTGGTGTGGTGTGGTAGTTAGGAGAGGGGGTACCAGTTCAGGTGTCGTCCGCGTCCCTTGACCATGGTACAAAATTACGCGGACAGTCGCCAAAAGCCCTCGTGTATCTGAACAGAGCAACGTAAATATTCACTCACTCAACGCACATAATCTTCTCTACATGACGAGTCTTTCAATTTGTCTACATGTATGGCGCTAAAATAGAAGAAACTTTTAGTATTTGTCTTTCACAAATGAATGTTAATCCTATTTACGTTTTTATCAAATCAAGCAAATTTAAGCATTTACTTATTTTTAACAACATTTATTAATATTGTAATAAAAGAAGAAACATTTTACAAAATTCGCATACAAAATTCATTTTTTCTTCTTTTTATAAATTAACTTTTTAATGTAAAAAAAAAAGAAATTTGTGTGTGTGAATACAGAAAAATTAAGGTATCCGAGTACCTTAAAACTGTTAATTTTTGCCAAAAATTGAAAAAAAAAATATGATTTTACTTTATGGGCCATGTTATTAGTTTTATAAAAATACCAAGTTTATTATTTTCCGTTCACTACAACAAACACTACAAGTGTTTTAGTAAAAGCAGATGCCATTACTTTAAGTATAAGATGTCATGCTTTAAAACGCGTTTTACTTGAAATATGTTTTTTTGAAAATGCTCAAATGGGGACAGCGATTTCTCAAAAAGTTTTGAAAATAATTAACTGAAATTTTTTGTGTATGTTCTGTATAATAGTAGAAGTGTTTTAATCTCAGCTTTATCAATCACTGTTTTATTACAAAATGTACAGTCCCTTATGTGAATATAATCACTGTTTTTTTTAAGCAATTTCATTTCATAACTAAGATAAAGTGCTCTAGTTTTTGTAAGAATCAAAATATCTCTTATCCTGATGGTCATCTAAAAAAATGAACAACATAGCAACACATCAAAATTAAAAATTGAAATTTTGTTCATAAACTTTTTGTACAGAATGGGCCGCGTTTATGTTGTTTTTTGCAAATTTTGACCCATTTCCCCCCCATTTTAGTAATAATAATTTCTTTTTATCATCTTAATTTTAGCATATTTTTGTGAAGATGTACTTAGAAAATCTTAAACCAAGAAAAAATCTCTCCCCATACCTCCATTTCTTAAAAAAAAAGTTGTTTCAAGAAGTCGGATACCTTAAATAATATTTAGATAGGATACGTAGAAAATAATAAAACTTTTAATATATTACGCACTATATGTTGCGAGAATTCACAAGCAACAGAACCAGGAACTAATTTTGAAATTATGAATTCCACAGAAAGTATAATGAGACAGCTATATTGATAAATACGCGCGTGCGTGTCAAACCTCGTTTTGAGCCTCAGTTGAATAACGAGGATGACGCTTGAGCCTTCTGTTTTCCAAAGGATTAAACCACACTCTAAAGTGAGGATTCAGAATTTCAAAAAACTTTCTCCACGAACCTGTAGGCTCAAGAATTGATCACAAATATGTATAGCATTGAGACTACTCGAATTTGATTCAATATGTAGGTCTGAGAGCTCCATTTGTACGAAAATTAATCAATTCATTTGTACAAGAGAAATGAAAAGTATGTGTACTTCTTTTAAATACTATCAATCTATGTAAAGAAATCCATCAAGGGTTTAAAAGAATATCTACAGACTTGCAGGGTGTGTAGGAGATACAGAGACGATTCGGAATCACATTGGAATGTAGAGTCACAAATACTAAAGTGCACTATGGTTGCAAAGAAGCAGAAGCACATTAATGGGGCAGAACGTATTTTATTCAAAGGTTGTGCTACAACAGGTGTTCGAAATTACAACCAGAAAGCGTCTGATAGGACTGACAGCGACGCTGCATGGATTTCCTTACGTTCTGGAAGATTCCTTGCTTGTCACGTATCGTTCCGACAGCTACAGCTTCGAGCCGCTCATAGCATGAACTCAAGCTCGAAATGAACACAAATTGAATTGTTTCGACAACTAACAGTGGTACTGTTATTGATTCTATTTTTCAACGGTTTTTAAATACTTTGAAATCACAAGTATATGTGTCATATTTTAGTTATCATAAGTCTATTGTCTTTCCCAAATTGAACAAGAATAATTATTTTTGATAAAAAAAATTGCATTACTCCGTGTGTTAATTAACTCTCTGGCTGGAACATTAATTTTTTTGCCATTTGGTGGAACATCCGTCTGACAGACGGGTACGCTTTTGTTTTGAATTTATTACTTTAAGGACTATTTTAAATTTCCTTATCGCTCATGAAATTGAGTATGGCTCAAATGAGAAGATGTGTGGGGCTAAATCAAGCACAATTTTTTTCCAGTTTTTTCTTAAGACAATTTAATTAAAAACATGAAACATATAAACGAAAATACAATTTTTAGTATTTAAGTCTTTATGAGGTACACTATATTAATATATGTATCACTAGAATTGTGACTAGTATTTTTTATAAAAACTGATCAGAAATTATTTATATTCATGTAAAAATAACTAAAAATAATAATACAAAAAATGAAAAAACTCTAAGAATTCCGTCTGATAGACGGTGATAGAAAAGAAAATCGCACTTTTCGTGAGTTGAAAAAAATCGCCAAGAACCACCATGTGATCATCTCAATGGGTCCAACTGAAGATGTCAAGGCAGCCCACCCCCAAAATCACACCACAGCGTTATCTACAGGCATCAAAGCAAATCCTCCCCGTCTGAGAAACGGATGTTCCCCAGAGGGTTAAATAAAATGTTTCATTAAAGATATAATATTAATCGATAGAAAATTATTTCCAATCATACCCGATTCATTCCCCCCCCCCCCAGGATTTAAGTTACTATTGCGTATTTACCACGATAACATGTCAGATGTTACACATCCTATGCGACTACTGTAAGGCTCGTTTTTTTTTGTAATAGTTTCTGTTAGAAAAAATTGTATCTTATTTCAAATAACATCCTCTTTGTCCGGAACAGAAAAAAATATTTTTCTTATGAGAAACGAATTTCGTCGGACAGGAATAGGACAGGAAACTCCTTTCTTATCTCATTTCATTCCACAACGGAGGGGAATTGTTTTTATTTTTACCTAAAATTATAAAAGAATTTTCATCTTCAGGTAATTTTTCTGCATTATCATTAGATACATTTATATTCAGATTTACTGTTCTATAATTTACTTCACTATTCTCTTTACTGAAAGAGATCTTTTTCGTAAAAATAATCTTAATCCTTACTTTTTTTTCTTCTCAGTGGCCCCGGTATCCAAGTGGTCATGGTCACTAACTAGTGGCTTGTGTTGTCGAGTCACAGGTTCGAAACCTTTTCCATTGAAGACTGTCCTTGTAAAGGGATTAATGTTCACTTTAAAAATGTCATGGTTTTGAGTCCTTTTGGTGGCGTGGTGTGCCAGCTGAGTTGAGGTTATCGTCATTTGACCTTTGTTCAAAATTTAAGTCCTCGTCAATAGCCCTCGCATTACTTTACAGTGTGAATTAAAGTCAAATAAATTCTCTTTCCCCTCATCAGATAATTTTTTAAAAAAGAATATGGAATAAGTTCCTTTTTTTAATTTTTGAAGCCTCTTTTTGAAAAATTGAGTATTATTTTTTTTCGTATATATACATAAATTAAAACAGTAACTAAATATAATGCAGATTTACATAATTACGAAAACCCTTCTAAAATTCTACAGGAAACAAGTAATATAAAAAAAATTAAGTCAATTCCTACTTAAATCAACGAAGAAAATTTTTATTTTAGTTACTTTTTATTAAATAGTTACAATTAATATAAGTATGTAGATACATCTGAGAGAATTACAATATTAAGTGGCAAAATAAAAAGCGATTTTTCTTTCTGTATAGGGTGTTGGACGTTATTTTTGTGTTTGTTACTATTTATTAATTAATTAAATTTAATTATTCCAATAAAACAGTACAGTAAATAGAAATCGATTCGAAATGGGATTCGAACCCACGACCTTTGTAATAGAAGTTTCAACACGCTACCCATTGCACTACAGGGACGCAACGAGCGATTTTCCTTTTTATACATGGTTTTGAACTATATTTTTGTTTTTTACTTGTTATTCATTAAGTAATGAATTAATATTTGAAAAAAGTGTAATATCATCAAGCGTATCCACTACAAGTTTAAAAACAATGTATTTGAATTTGAGCGGATGGATAAAAAGTATTTTGTTAACGATGGAAAATTTGAACAAGTATATGTGTAAATAAATACATATAAATAATATACATATATATAAATAAATATTTATATATATATATATATATATATAGGGAGAGCGTGAACTAATAGTAGGAATTGAAAAAGTGATTTGAAAGAGCGCGAATGCATGTTGTAAGTTTTTTGAACGAAGCATAACTAGATAAAAATAATGAAATAGCTGAAATTCAATCTTAAAAACCAGACAAATCCATTTCATCGTGAAAGGAGGGAGGGAACAAAATAGTGATAAATTTCAGACTGTGTTTAGGTGCCATATTAGAAAACTGTGTAAGAACTAGCATGATCATCGTAAAACTTGCGTATTCACGCCAGCTAAAAGGTAACATTGCGTAAAGAAATACGAAAAAGTTCTACCTTTTAGTTTGCTGTTACAGTTTATAAAAATTTATTTTTCTGTATTATTTATGTATTCAATAATCTTTATAAAGATTAGTTCAACGAGACTATTTATTCTTAATCTTGATATATTTTGAATAATTATATGAAATATCGAGAATAACTAAAATATCTGGAAAAAAAAATCTAAGTACAAAGTTTCTGTAAAATTTAGAAAAGGAAAGGAATTTATTAAATTTATAAGAAAAAAGTATTCAATAATAATTAAAAACTAAAAGTATGGAGAAATAAGAAGATAATTTATGCGAGATCAAAGCGAACGCCGTGTATTTTCGAGAATTAATTTTTATTTAATGTAAAAGTAAGGGAAAGTTAATTTTTTTTGCTAATTAAAGCAAAGAGGGATTCGGAATTATAAATTTCATTTAATTAAAAATGTTGATTAAATGAACAGAGAAAATTCAATTTAGCTATCTTCTGATTATTGAAAATATTTTCTGCATGAAAAAGTAAAAGAGGAAAATAAAATCTTATTCAATTTTATGAAATTAATTAATAACTGCTAATTTAAAAACGTTCCAGTACTTTCCACTTAAGTATTTTTGGTCTTCGTTTCATAAAAATAAGCTTTTAGCTTGAAATAAGTATAAAAATAGTGTATCGACTTTTGAAAAACTCTTAGATGTGTGTATGAATACTAATAATTTTTGATAGATTGCTGCATATACGTTTTACGCCTATTACAGAGAAATATATTAAAATATGAAATTTTTTCTTAAAACATTTTTTTAAAAAAATACCAACAATCTTAATTAACTTTTTCTTTCCTCTTTTCATTTATGTTGGGAGAATTTAATTAAAATACACAAGTACGGTTTCAATAAGCAATTTGTTAAGCTCAATGAGAATAACTTTTAAGGATTTTCTTTTACAAAATTAGGAATTTTGTTTAGCTTCCAGCACTAATTCTGAACACCATAATTAGAATTACTTTAAAAAAATGTAATACTAATGCTCTATTTTTGTTTACTCATTTCCCTTTTTTTGTATATAATGCTTTCTTTATTATTAATTCATTTACTGTAAATTATGATGGTAAACAATCCTTAGAATAGCAATAGAGAGGTAAATATCTTTTAAGAATTCATAACCGTAAATTCAAGCATATTCTTCTATACATAATCCCACACAAGTACAGTCAAATCTTAATATTTATGATTGTGTAAATAGAGTTTCAAAATTCAAATGTGACTTTGTATTCTTATTTCAGTCAGTTACTAAAGACCACTTAGATCAGAGGTTCCCAAACTTTTTTATCTCATAGACCCCTTGCCATGTTTTTCGGTTTTGGGTAGACCCCTACTTACTTAATAATACATTTTTGCAAATTTATCAACTGAAATGTCTTTTTGATATCTGATATACAGCTACACTTACTTTAAAATATTTAAATTTCTAAATGTAGTAAAGTACAGTGTTTAAAACCAAGACACACATGTTAATTAATTAAAATAAAATTTAATTTATACTTAAAATAACCGTTACATAAAGTAACTGAGAAATAAACAAATTCTTTCAATGGGAGAGATGAATCTGGTGCTCATCCATTCTGGTGCTTTTAAAACTGCTGATATCCGTTTCAAAATTTTACTTTTAGATCTTAGTGACTATTTCGATCAGTTACTCTTGTAATATGACATTTGTTTTTCTTACAATGTGACCTTATTAATTAATTTCTTACTGTAGTATTACCATATATATAATCAAATAATTCTCAAACCTAGTTTCAAAATTTGAATAAAGGGCTTTTAAATGTTGAACGTAGGTTAAACTGTTATTTCCCTGGCAGATTGTGTGTGACAAATAGAGAAACTAGAAAATTCGAGTCATTCCAATATAATACTCCTTAGCATAATTATGGCAAGAAACACCGAAATGAGGGTCCTTGTAACTGCAAATTAACTTCGATAAATTTAGTAAATAAATCTGTAAAACAGGTAAATCCGGTTTCCAACTGATTAAATTTTCTTTTAAAATTAAAGTCATGACCTGGTTTAATGAGAGTCACTATCGTAGACCCCCATTTACAACTCATGGACCCCCAAATTATTTTTTCGCTGCAAGCTGTCATAGATCCCTGGGGGGCTATATAGACCATTTTGGGAATCACTGACTTAGATGATACACAAATTTCAGTTGAGAGTAAAGTTGAGTAAGCATTAAAAGACAACATTATGCACTTATTTTAGTAGAAGAAACTGCTGCTGTGTGTTTTTTTTTGAAAATTAAAAAAAGATTATAATGTAAAATCCGCATGCACTTTTAACACAAAAAATAAGATCGAAATTTACGCGTGCACGTTATATGCCGGGTATAAAAATGACTGCTTTAAAGATAAAAGAAAAGAGATGAGCATAAAAAAAATTAGACTTTTACAAACATCGAAATACTGTTTACAGAAATAACATTCCTTATGAAGTTAAAGAGGTGTAGTTCTAGAAGTATACTATTTTTTTTAAAGTTCAGAAAACAATACCTCGAATAAATGACTTCAAAACATTAGAGCCTTACATACGTTCATTTCAGGTTTTTTCATAAAAAAGGGGTGCGCTCGTTATACGGCGAATGTACCTAAAAATTAAAAATGGCAGCTTGGAAGTATAGGTGCGCATTATACACCGCATTTTACGGTATCTTAGAAAAATATTAAAAAATTTTTTCATATTATTTTAGATTTTCTTCAAACAAGCAACAATTAAATTGATGTATATATTCACAATATTCAAATATTACACAAATATAAACAGCAGTTCAATTCTGTAGGTAACGGTAAATGAAATGCAAATTCACTGTCAAATTCTGACACTTCTATTGTAGGTTCCTTGCATTGTCTTTATATAAGCAGTGTGAAGCCAGTTTAGAAGTTTCTACTTCTATCTTATCCAACAATCATCCTAGATTCTTTTAGATTCGTCTCGAAGTACCAAGTTTTGAAAGGTGGAAATTTGACGACTTGACAACATTCTATGTCAAAATTTGTCGCCAAGGTCACTTCTACTTGTCTAGTTGTATTGGAAATAAATCTAGCTGATAGTCCTATGAAGGACTCGGAATCTTAATAATTGGATTAATAAATGAAAGAGTCCCCACCCCAAAGCATATTGGGCATAAACTATATTTAAATAAAAACTATATTGTGGAATAGTATCTACACATAGTATATTATGCAAAATGTTGATAATTTCTGCTCAAAATTTTAAACATGCATTTTTTGCCCACACAACTTCGTGTAACAAATAATACGTTTATTATTTTTTTTATTAAAAAAAGAGATGAAAAATAAAGCCAAGCGATTTTGAAAATTCTACTATAATTCCCAAGATTTTGCAAAGCTTCTATTCTTTCTATTATATATATATATAGCAGTAAATAATTCAAAAGAAGACTAATAAATCCCAAGAATCCTAAGATCAGACCGGAAGAACCAAGAACATGGAACCATGACAAACCAAAAAAGAGAAATGTAGCTAGAGGGGAAAACTATTATGATTTCTCGAGCTGTCACTGGTTTAGGACAGTGAAACAGGATTAAACAATGTTTGTGAGATCTCAACCTTCTCCTGCAGCAGAAATTTTTTCTACACAATAGCTCCAGTATAAATAAGGCAAAAGCCTAAAACCCACGTGGGTGAATATAACAGCAATAGAATAGAAATTGCAATATTAAATTACCATAGGAATCCGGAAGAAATAGACAAATATAATATGTATAAACAAAAATATTGCAAGAGAGGTTAATAATGAATATAACCATATATTAACAATAATGTAAATGAGCAAAGAAACTCTAATCTTACCCGATGTATACAGATTCCACAAATGTACTGACTCAATGCATAAAAAACACAGCAATACTAAGAATAAAGGCGCCATCTATATATATTTTTTAGTAACTACACTTAATATAAGCATATATTAAGAATATTATATACTATAGACTAAATATATTAAGAAATATAACAAGAAAATTATGTACTATATATAAATAGAAATGAATACTTAAAATAAAAATAATTAAATAGCTATAACTTTGATGACATATATTTATAAATAAAATTAGCTGGATAGTTATAGTCTAGGCAACTTTGAAAGAATTTTTTATAATTATTAATTCTCAATACTTCTTCAGATACTAAATCATTATTTCTTTTTATATAATTTAGAATGATATTTC
>BMAO01025878.1:0-29339 GCA_019973975.1 Trichonephila clavata | reverse complement strand
CATAAAAATATTTTCTAAGCCCATAGAAATCAGATAAACTTCCCATAGGCTTCCAAGAATTCACCTCTTTAGCGATGTGAGTTGACAGAACTTGCAAGGAAAATGTACAGAGGTATACGACTGCCCAACATTAGGCCACCACACACATGACTTATTTTGCTGCGAAATATCTGTCTATTTTTCTCACGTAGGAGAAATGAAAAAAGCGAACTCCATTTTCTCTCCAGATGAACACTCGACGAGAATCCCTTCTCTGGCCCATTTCGACTTATCACTGAACAGAACACGATCCCATTCCTGTCGTGTTCACGCCTTATGTACCAAATGAATGTACCAGAATAATCGCCGCGTATGAAGGCGTCTCTCTGCAATAAGGAGTATAGACTGTTTGCCTTGAATTTATTCTTCCTGACACAGCAGTAAGGTTTCGAGCAAGCTGAGGAGCCGTTTTCCGCCTATGTCTTTGCGCACTTAATGCCAAGTAGCTGTCCTGCGTAGATATCGATGCTCTACGGTGACCTTGGATGCCCTTCCCGATGACAATACCACTTGTTAAGAGTCAATTCCATAACAGGGAGACCACTTTTGCACCACTTATAGCAACGATCCATTTCCGCTTGACACTGGACATCTTCAAGCCTGCCAAAAGCTCTCCTTCTCAAGGAATCATATAAATGATTATGGGAAGTCATTCAGACTGCAAACAGACTACCTCGTTACTTTTAAAGCAATATTCGCAAAACTGGAGGTAAAAGTTCCATATCATTGAACGGTCTCAATCCAGTAGTGCTGCAAAAATAAAACTAAACAACACCTTTTCCTAAACCAGTGCATTTCAATATTTGCGACCCAATACATAACCATAATTTTCATTTTATCCCCCCCCATATAATAACAAAGCAATAATATCGTACTTTGACGCTAAAACTATATCTAATATTAACTTTTCTTTGAAAAACTGCTTTGCAAGACAAGTCCATGTCAGTCATCAGTTAATATTAAACTTTTCTTAGTGTAGTATTGATAAATTAATTATGTAATACTGTGTGCAGTACTGATACTTTTATAAGTATATTATATCAATATACAAATGTGTATTTTGTGTTTTACAATGTTCAAATTTCTTCTCTCTCAGTCTCTATTCGCTTCATTTTAGTAAATTAATAGTAGTTTAAATAATCTATGTCGACTTTTTAATATCCTCGTGCCTCCCCCTCAGGTAAGGTTACGACGCCCCCTACGGGTGCAAAGTGCACAGTTGAGAAACGTGGTCCTAAACCGAAGGTTAATATTATACTACCCGTTCTTCGAAGTTTATACAATACAAATTCAAGCAGTTTTACTGGAGCATTTTAAATTAGACGAACAATATATTCGTGACCTTAATTTTGGACATGGGTATATAAAAATGTTTTATTGATTATTCTGTCCACTTGCAAGGTGTTCCGAATCTCAATGTTAAAATGTTAGAAATTCGAGGAAAGGTAGGTGCGACATATCTCTTATAGAAAGTTTTTTAAAAAAATGTACGTGTTTTCTTGGATAAATGGTGACAACCAAAATTCTTAAAATGAGAAAAGTTGACTCCCTTTATTACATGATTAGTATAATTTCACACATTTACAATTGATTTCTTCACTGACAAGATCTTACATAGTGGTCCTATAAATACAACTGATAAGTCTGCTAAAGCCTTTGCTGGTTTAAATAAAATTAACTCGATTTGTTTGATTCGGGATTGAGAAAATAATGTCACTTAGTTGCATTAGTTACATTACACTTAGTTACATTTACGTATCATATTTGGCACTTCACAAAAAATAAATACCAGATATGTATGAAAAAATTCATTTGACGGCAGCACATGTTTAAATCATACCACAACGCTAGCGTACTTGTTCCATGTGTCTGCCCTCACCACAAATGACATTTTTTAAGCGAGTGATAACAATCTTCACTGCGGCAAGTAGTATTTCCAGTTAGATGATGCAGGGTAATTCATGCGAATAGCATTCTTCAACTCCACGAAAAGAGATGGGATACTGCGATCATTTTGGTAGTTAACATAACCCCAGAGACAAAAATCAACTGCTGTATATCCGGTGCATGAGGTGGTCATTCAAGTGTTATTTGATGGCTGAGTACTCGCTCGTCAATGAACGTTTTTTTCAAGAACTGTTTCACTTCTTTCACAATATTGGCAATTGTACCGTCTGGCATGAATATCACCTCGTCAAGGACATTATGTTTCAACAAGAACGGTATCACTTTATCTCATAGCATTTCAAAGGAACTTTTTCCATTGACTGAGCACATTTTCCAGTCTAATCTTACACAAAGCTCTTTAAAGAAAAAGGGACCTACAATAATTGTAAGGTAAGAACACAACAAAAAGTAACACGTGGTCTGCGTAAGGGTTTTCTTTGTGTATGCATGTGGGTTTCCTTTGCCCAGATTCTGCAGTTGTATGTGTTAACTGTTCCATGCAATGAAAATGAGTTTCGTCTGTTCACGGGATTCTGCGCAGCTATTGTGGATTTGCGTCGAATTCTAAAAAAGCCCATATTCAAAATGCGTGAGTTAAACAATGAGTTATCATTACCTAGAGATGTAGCCTTTATTTTCCATACAGCTTCACATCGATGTTTCAATGAGATTAAAATAGTTTTTAGCACTTCCTTCGTTATTACATGATGCCAGAAAACAATTATATCCTCAATGAGTTCTATTATTTCATGGGCATCTCATTCGGACAAGAGTTTTCAAACGATGCCTTAAGTTTTCGATAGGATTTATGGCCACGACTGTTTCTGACCAGGACAACAATTCAATGATCTTAGAAGGATACCAGTCTTTTAATTACAATACTGTGTTGAATGGAAAATACTCGTTTTGAAATATAAATGAAACTTTGTTGGTAAATACATCCCTGGTGGAAAGCAGAAGTTTGGGTTCTAGAATGGTGTCAATGTATTTTCTGATTTTCAGTATACTATTAATGATATGAAGGTGGCACATATCATATGTTGACATGCATAACCAAATCATCAAATTACGTGAGCACTTTACAGTTGCCTGGATGCAGTCAAGATGTAGCATTTCTCCTATTCTACTTCTTAAATATTTTCGGTCATCATTACAGAATAACGATATCTTTGTTTAATCCCTCCATATAGCTTTCAACCTCTAATCATTCGCCCATTTAATGTGTTTCTTTGACCACTATTTTCTGTTTTAGCTCTGCTGTAAACTGAGGTAAAGCTTTTTCCATGTAATTCTATCTCTTAGTCTAACATCTGAGAATCTTCTCCTGATTAATTTGAACTCACAGAAACAACAACATCTTTCAAATAACTTCTAAAGAGATTTGGTGCCCTTCTTTTATTCTTGAGCCATAGTATTTTAGTTTTTCTGTCATTAACAGATGCCGTACACCTTTTTCGGCCTTTTCCTGCTTTGTTATTTATTAAATGTGTCTCCTGACACCTTAACTAATACTTTCAGTCTCCTGGTGTAGTTAATGAGCCACCCTCCTTTCTTGCAATTTTAACATAGGAAAGACCACTTTCTCACCACACATCTCTTTCTAGGTATCCAATCTACTCTTTTATTTCATGGCATGGCTTCTTGAATAAATAACATTTTTGTCCTGGCCAGGGAATAGTCCTGACCTCAACCCTATCGAAAACTTGTGGCACCGTTTTAAAAATCTGGTCCGAATGAGGTATCCATAAAATAAAAAGGATCTAATTAAAGATTAAATTGTTTTCTGACATCATGTAATAACGAAGTAAGCGCTTAAAACTATTTTTGGCTTAATGAAACATCGACGTGAAGCTGTAAGGAAAAATGAAGCCTATCCATCTATGCAATGATAAATAACTGTTATCATCAGTATCTAAAGTTTATAGATAGTTATTAAAGCATATCTTTTTCTGAGTTGAAAATATTTGAATTTCGGTCTTTGTATTGCTTTCATTATTAAATTCCCTTTGAAATGATATATACGACTTTGCATTTTGTGCAACGTACTATCTTCTATAAGCATACAAACTTTAAAAACGTAACAATATTAAGATATGTCCACAATTTGGCCACCACTATAAATTTATATCTATATTATTTTTTTGGCAGATTTTAATTGGCAAAATATGTATAATAATTCGTTCCAATTTTTAATAATACTTATACTGAAAGCAGAACTCCTTCCTCTCTCTTGAGCTGTTTCTTGCAATCTCATCTGATGGATGCGTAACGTTTCAAAAGAAACTAAATTAGACATTTAAAATTTGTTTCTTTTCTTATCAGAGTATAAATTCATCGTTACTCAGGATATTCGATTAAAACACCAAAAAAAAACGATTAATTCGATAAAATAAACCATTAATGTCATCCATTTAAAAATGGTTATTATACATGTAATGGTTAACTACTAACAGAAAAATATTTAATACTTTAATTTATTAATCCATTAGTGGTATTACTTATTTCCCACGGTAACAGTGATTTCAAATATGCCTAGTGGAGGCAAAAAATTAGGAAAGTGGGATGTTAATTTTCTTTTTCTTTTTTTCTCGATGATCCTACTCTAATTTTAAAAAAATATTTAAAGTTAGCATTATAGAAAATATAAATAGTATATTGTGTCGAATTCTTTATTTTCCTTTCTTAAAATTAAATTCGGATATAAATGAAATTGTTTTCTTAATTTTTAGTTTACACCCCACATTTATAATTTTAATATATATCAAATTTATTAAGTAGCGTCATATAAAGCTATTTAAAATAAGTTCACGACAAATTTTACTTTCTTAATTAAACCAATCACTGCTTGCAGTTTAGTGTTCCATGCTCTCTTAAATATTCAGTACTTAAAGAACTTTTTAATAAATAAGTAATAGTAAAAAAACAAGTATTTTGTTTAAGATAGTTTCAATTATTTTACCTTTGTGGCATTAAAAGTCGATGAAAATGTTTTAAAAAAAACAAAAGAAAAACTCCCGAAATAAAAATTTAACATATACTTATAATGAAATAAAAGTGCATTATTAATATGTTAAAATAAAGGTGCATTATTAATATGTTAAAATAAAAGCCTCAATATTTAATTTTTAGAACATAGATCTGATTTAAAGGAATCACCTAGTCAGATACGTTGCCTAGATAGATAGCTTACTCGCAACTACTCAGATACCTTAAATGCATTTATAAAGAGGTTGTAAAATAAATAATTAATTATTTCAGAAGATTAAAAATTTCCTTCTTTTATGAGAAAACTTTTAAAAATGAGGAATTATGTATACTTTACATC
Source organism: Trichonephila clavata (assembly GCA_019973975.1). Classification (NCBI taxonomy): domain Eukaryota; kingdom Metazoa; phylum Arthropoda; class Arachnida; order Araneae; family Nephilidae; genus Trichonephila; species Trichonephila clavata. Next base: position 24,028 of record BMAO01025878.1, on the reverse strand, counting down.
ACAGTAGATATTTCTTTTTTTTTTTGTTCAAGTTTAAATAGTCAAAATAAGACAATCAAAAAGTAGATTTTTCGTAAAAAGTAGTGTCGTAAAATTCACAAGATTTATTATGCTATTTTCCTCAAAAGAAGACATAAAAATTTTTTCGTGCATTTCATTTCACATAAAACATTGATATTTCTCAAAAGGTTTAAATTGTGTGCATTATAATTAATTTTTATATGCGTCATAAAACTCACCCTTTTAAGTTCCTTGCTATATAAGGACTTAGATCTTTAGCATCTGCACACTTGGAGGATACTTATCATTCCAAATACATTTAGAATGAAAGGAGTATTTTTTCTCATACTTTTAGTAGCTGTCTTTGCCATGGGTAAGTTTTCTACCACACAAAACTCACTTCTTGTCTACTTTGATTTATCTACACTGAAAAAACATATAGCTGTGAAATTTTATTTAATAAAATGATCATCCGTATCCAAAATATTTCTGTTGCATAAGTATGCGGATGTGTTCTTTTTTAGCGAGAGTAATAATATCTGTAACTTATATTTTCCATAAAAAACTGGAGTTTAGTAAATATCTAGTATTAGTAATGTAAGTATTCGTAGGAATTTTCCTTTCAAATGAACAAGTCAATTTAATTTGTTTAACAATTAAATATTTTCAAAATATTACTTTCTAACATGTCTCAAGTAGTTTTTAAAAAATGTACTCATCAAGAAAGATATATTTTTATTACAAAAATTAGAACAAGTAGTAAAATATTTACCTATAGTATTTTTTTAAATTTTTATAATTTTGTTTAACGGTTTACAGTACTACATCATAAATAATTATAAAAGCTTTAAATCTTATTGTGGGTTTATTTTCCCGTGTCTGAATTCTAAAAAGATTTAATGAAATGAATTCTTTACTTATATACGCGTCGAAAAAATAAACAGAGTTTTTCTTTTAAACTATAATCTCATATTTATACTTTATTTAGATTTAATACAAAATAGTATATTAAATCTTCTTCTTGTAGCTTCGAAAACAATAACAATGAATGATTTAAAATAAAAGTGTAGCATCAAAAATATATTTCTTAATCTAAGAATTCGGACCAATGAAGGAAGCCTATATAACACTCTTTACAATTTGTGTTCCTTTTCAAACCACTGGAGAAATCAGATTAATTTTGCGTTGCGTAGAAGTATGCAACAAGGTGCCACATTACGAATCACTTATGTCAATCAAATGTCTAAACTTTATTCGTGGAGTACACTGGTGTGCAAAAATTAAGGACGAGACGGTTTTTTCAATATAACTTTGTATAAAAGCATTCCAAATCAACACATTTAATACCGTAAGATCCCCAATACGTAAGGACATGAGTAATGTAAGCAACACTTACTAAAAGAGAAATCAGAGGGATAAAAAGAAGCTTTATTGAAAAAGTAGCATGGAGCGCAATGCGACTGAAGGCCGAAACATCCCTGTGATGGGTGTCCAGCAAGAAATATCCGGTCTTTAGTAGGGGATATGATATCCCCTGACTGCTAGGCAGGTTTCACAGCGTCTGCCCATGCTGAGAATGAGGGTGTCAATGAGTTGTTGAGGCATTGCTGCCCATTCGTCTTTCAGCGCCAATCGAAGCTCCGGAATCGTTACTGGTGGTAAGGTATGAGCTGCCAAGCTTCTGCCTAGAAAATCCCATACATGCTCGATGGGATTGAGATCCGGAGATCGTGCCGGCCAATCCATACGTTCAATATCTTCACTCTCTAAGAGATGTTCGGCAGTTATTGTGCGATGACATGGTGCATTGTCGTCCATGAAAAGGAACCGCGGACCCATAGCGCCTCTAAAAAGACGCACATATGGAAGAAGAATCTTGTTACAATAACGGGTCCCGTTGACTGAACCTGCGTCGAAGATGTGAAGGTCTGTACGACTACCAAGCATGATGCCTCCCCAAACGAGAACACGGCCACCTCCATACCTGTCCCTTTCAATGATGTTCGAGGGATGATTGCGGCTTCCCCATTCTCTCCAGATGAGTATGCGATGTGAATCGCTACTCAGACTGAATCTGCTCTCATCTGTAAAGAGTACTGGTCCCCATTCATTGTCTCTCCAATTCCGGTATTCCCGGCACCACAGAGAACGCCTTCTCCGATGGGCAGGCGTTAGAGGTACACACCGTACAGGGCGTCGTGCAAACAGATCACCACCGCACAGTCTTCTGGCCACGGTAAAACGCGATATCGGTCGGCCAGTCGCCTGTGTCGTGTGTCTAGCGATTTCTCCTGCTGTCTGCCACCTGTTTCTTCTGGCCTGTAAGGCAATATACCGGTCATCTGCGGGTGTGGTTCCTCGTGGACGACCACTACTGAACCCCCGGATAGCTGTTCCTGTAGTTTGAAATTGTCTCCAAAGTCGTGAAACAATGCTGTGAGCAATTCCGAACTCTGCAGCCACACTTGTCACACTGCGACCTTCCTCCAACTTCCCAATGTACCACATGCCTGAAATTCTCCGGAGAAGGCAATCGCACATTGTACCCCCTCCCTTCCCAAAAGCCATCCAAGGCCTAAAAACAGAATTGATGAACAAATGGGATCATTTTCCAAAGAAATTTCGAAATACCCTTATTTCCATGATAGAATCTAAGGGGCGAGGTCTGTATGCCTGTAAAAGAGGATCATATTCCCTACTAACCAATTTGTTTTTGTTCTATGCAGCAAACTTTCGACACTGATGAGGATTACGCATGACCATATGTTTGTATTATAACTCTGTGATAGATAGTTATTCTTTTCCGTTATATCAATCCTATGACCATAACAAATTTCCGCAAAATCTGTTTAGTAGTTCCATAAAAAATAGAACAAATCTGAAGATTCTCTTAATTTGAACGTCAGGATATATACATGTTTGTACATGTATACGTACAATTTCATTTTTATTATTCAAAAGCAAAGTTACGTTGAAGAAAAGGATGATCAAAGCAAATTAAAAAAATCTTATGTCATTAAACAGTTTTTGAAAATCTTATCAATACGCAAAATATAAAGAGGACTCAGAATTTATAGCTATTGTCAAGAATGAGTTTTATTCCATCATGCCATATTTTTTTTTTTTTTTTTTTGATTAAGTGGAGGAAAATATTTTTTTTTGTGTGTAAGGTTTTCAAGAACTTTCAATATATAGGCATTTTTAGAATTGCTTAAAAAATACTTAAATATCTCACATGCATTTTACTTCAAATTTTCGAATATTAGCGAATACTTTTTTATCTTCCATTAATATTCAGTTTAAAAAACAAATCTCTTTTCCTTTTTACAAGAGCTTCAGATACAAAGCATTATATTGAGTCAGATCTGAAAATTTTAATTTAATTGGCTTAAAACTGTAATTAATTTCTCCTAAATTATGATATTAGTATATTTTTCAAAAGATGAGCTATTTTTACTTTCAGTTATGGCGGGTGAACACCGTAAGTATTAAATGGATTTGTATTATTAATTTTTTACAATAATTTCCTATATGATTTTCTGTTAAAAAATTTGTTTTTAAACAATTTATTACCAATTTAGCAAAACGTTTTTGCTTCTACAGAATTTACACAGATATTTAACTATAATGAACTACAGACTAATATTATGTTTTCTAAAGAAATTGAAACTTTCCTCAAATATTAATTTAATTCTCTATTTGGATTAAGTATCTTTACATGATATTCATTATATGTAGTAAAAATGAATAAAAAAAAAGTTCCCAGCTCGATGTAAAAGTATCCAAGCTACAAAGTTAAGCAAATTTTCGATTAAAAGATTTTAAAAAAATTCGATTAATTTCCACTTTATGTAAATGAGAAACAGGAGACAAGGTTAAAGTAAATATGTTTGGCATTTCTCATTAGAAACAACCATAAAGTGTGAAAATAAACAATGCTTAGTTTCAATTTCCATCAGTTAAACATTGTTAGTTTATATTTTTGATAATTTTAGTTTAGTTTTAGCTTTGTTAAAATGACTCTGAGATGGTATTAAATTGAAATTGAAATTTAATATAGTAATATTTTTTTTTATTTTACAGACCATAGAGTTAAGGGTAAGAAAGTTTGAAGAATTTCTAAAATTACATTAAACATTTTTTTTTCTTTTGAAAATGTTACATTCATATATAGAATTTTTTTCTTAACCAATCTAACTTCCCACGTAAAATAATAATTCAAGTAATAGCGTATTTTTTTTATTTTCTGCAGAACCTCACCATCAAAAACACCATGGAAGTAAGCCATTTTCTTTTTTTTTAAACATATTTTTTTCATTTAATTTGTTAGATAACAGGAATGAATCAACAATAAATACGAAATTTTAACTGCTGAATAAATCTATACTAGTACCGGACTAAAAAAACATAGAGCTTTCATTTATTTTTTTAAATTTAAGTGTTTCTACTTTAAACTACCATAGGTAATATAATTAGAAGTCTCTTAGTGTGTAAAATGATTCAACCGACGTCTTCTCAACACTGATCATCTTTTTAAGAATGAATAACCTTCTTCATTGTCTCACTTATATATTTCTCTATAATATACAACATATAACTTAATGTAAATCTGATAACTAACCAAAGGAAATTAAAATAATAACTTTGCTAAGAACTTAAAGAATAAATTAGAAAAAAGGGTCCTTTTTTATTAGATTTAAGTTTACATCTATCTATCTATTTATCTATGTATATGTAAACTGCCGGCCACCGTAAAAGCAACACCCTGAATTAAGAACGCAAATAACATGAAATTTACAACATGCGTTAGCGGAGGTGAGATATGCAAATGATTAGAATTTCAGCGCAAACACACATCACGCACGCCTGTGGCGCCACCTCAAAGCACTATTTAAAGCTTGGAGATTTCGACAATTTCAAAATCGGCAAGTGTGTTTTTCTTGTGGTTTTATTCAAAAAACGATCCGTTATGTCTCGTAGAAAACAAAGATTAGATTTTGATCAAGTATCCGAGTTCGACACAGGAAGGATAGAGTGGCCTACCGAGATTGTGGATTAGCTTTCAGGAAAAATCGGTAGTCGTGTTAGACGAAACCAAACAACTGTAATGCGGATATGTCACCGTTGAATGCAGGAGGGTACGACGGACCGACGTGGTCGATCGCATCCAACTCAGTGCACCACTTCACGTGAGGACAGGCAAATTGTGAGCATGGCTGTGACGGATCACTCAGTCTCATCGCGAACCATAGCAGGTCATCAGGCAAACCAATTATGCGATTTTTTGCAAAATAAAGTATATATATATACCGTAAAAAAGCATATATAAAAAAGAAAAATTTCAAGCGTTTTTAATGCATGTTGTGATAATAGATATTTATTATACAAAATAATCGCTCTAGAATAAATGGAATAGTTCGGCTATTTCTAAAAGAGGTATGACGCATTAAACATTTCTAATATTAAAAACATTTTATAGCCATTCTGAACAGAAAATTGGACATATTTATTGTGAATTTTCTTATTATTTCTTAATTATTTTTATAGGTCTTTTTGATGATGCTGCAGATGCTGCAAATGGAGTAGCCAGTTTCTTTACAGGTGGGCTCTTGTGAGGAGCAGAAAACTTATAATTGGAAAGATCTCCAGATGTCGATTTAAAATTTGTTAATCTTCTTAAACTTAAGAACGTAATCAATGTAAATTGAGAAATAAAATAATTATTTGCAAATATTCCATTTGCCGTTTAATTTTTTTTATGATTGGATCAGCTTAAAAAGTGTATTCATGTATTGTATAAATGTATTCATGTATTTTACTTCGAGTCTTGGGAATATGAAGAAGTCTAGAGGATTGATATATGGCAAGAATGGTGGATATTCAATCTGATCCACCCCCCTTTTTTGCCAGGAATTGTTTGACGATATTGGCTGTTTGAGGGCGAGCATTGTCGTGAACAAAAAACCATGAACCTTATTGTACATACTGGGGTCGTACCCTGCGTAGACATTTCATTAAATCGTCAAAATTTCGATGTAATTTGCTGCATTCAACGTCCTGCTATCTTCCGCACACTTAATCAAGGATTTTTCGTGATTAAAATAATCACTTTCTAAATGTTTTCGTCATTAAAGGAGATTGCCGGTCTTCCACTGCGGGGGGGGGGGGGTCCGAAACATTTTCCAGGTCTTCTGAATTGAAAACAGGGAAAGCCTAGCACACACACTTCATGGACAGTGCTTAATTTTTATAAATACGTACCAACAACGCACAAGTTTCTATCGGCATCTTGCCAAGCTTAAAACAAAACATTAGATTAATATTTTATTCCTTCATTTTCCTGTTCTCAGTTAAGAACCAACGCACTAAATAGGCACTTTGTAAAATAAATTTTACACGTAACACAAACGACAAGAACTAAACTACGGTGGGGGAAGATGGTCAACACCTGCAACAACCCAAGTGCATCGTTTTGTTTCACCAGTGTTGCCAGTTGGACCGTTCTGTCTTCATTTGCCGAGCTTTATTGTCAGAGGTTATATATATATATATATATTTGTGTTAAATGATATATCATATACCAAACTACCTTAAACCAAAAAGAGCTATGGAATAAATTGAAACATAGAAATAGGGTGCCAATCAAAATAAGAGAGTCGCACTATCAAAGAATTAGATTTAGGGACTGAGAATGTAAATTTAAAGCCCACTTTTACGTATACAATTGGTTTAAAGGGGGGAAAATGTGTGTATAAGTTATTAAAAAATTTAGTTCATTTATAAGCATAATAAGAAATTATTAATTTATAAAATAATCTGAGATATTTCCAATAAGAAATATAATTTAAATATAGTAATCAGCATTCGAAAGCCATGAAGCAAAAAATCTAAGTTCATATTATACATTTTATAAGTTATCCATTTCTGTTCAGCATACAATTAAACAAATAATAACCTCCATAATCAAAACTGAATGAAAGAAAAGAAAAAAATATTTAAAGTTCTTAAAAGAAAATTATAATCGCAATATATAAAACATTAAAACCTTAAATATTTTTTAAAGTATTTATTTGAAAGGAAAGATCGAGCTTTACTTCATTAAGTGCCTAAACAAAAATAAAATTTATCAAAATAAATAAGAAACTCAGGCACCAACTTGCAAAAAAGGATTAGGAAAGAATAAAGTAAAACGAATACAAATTATACTAAAACAATTATTCAATAATGGACATTAAATATATTTGTACAAAAAAAAATTTTAATGATAGCCAAGGTCTACCAAAACGGTCTTCAAAATGTTCAGGCGGACTGCCGCAAGGGCCGGAAAGAATTGGCCATTTTCCAAAATAGGTTTAGAAGGAATGGTGAAAAAAGTTACACGGTGGGTATGACACTTCCTGCGCGAGTAATGCCGGGTTAAAAATGTTCGTTCATACAAGTATATTAAAAAGTTACCTTCATACAAATAGTTTAATACTGGTAGCATTCGAATATTACATTGAGAATTTCTGTAAGGAGGTTATTTGCTTGCATCTCAATGACCTCCAACGGAAGTTTATTTGAAAAAACAGGGCACATTTGTTTTAAATGGGATTTGAAACCGTCTAACTTAGAACCGTCTAAACCATAGGTTCTCAACGTGGGCGATAACGCCTCTTGTGGGCGTTTGGAGCTTTCAGGGAGGCAGTAAAAGACCAGAGAAATTTGAGAGGCGTTAAGATAGCACGGAGGGCTTGGGCAGATTAACCAAAAAAGACTAAAAAAACACGCTGATTATGTACTAACAAAAGTAAACTTTAATACTGTTTACTATGTTGATAGTATGTATTTAAATCATTTCTATATCACATGTACGAAAATTCAAATATTTCGGTAGTTTGGGAAGTGGATGAAAAACTTAAAGATTACATTGCGTTCAGACCTACATTAAATTGAATGCATAGAGTTTTTTAATTTCTGTAGTGCACGTGTTGTCTTTGTCTGTGAGCAGTAGGAAACATGTTTCGTCCACTGCATTTCATTATGTATATTATCCAAAAAATATAACTAAATATGTTAACCAGGAATTAACGTGATTCTTTAAAGGCTGAAACTGTCAATTTATATTTATTTAGAAAGCAATAGCTTATTACGAATTACTTCGTATAATCAAAACTCCTGCTTGTCTTTACAACAGGTAAGCTAAAACTTTTTTATTCCACTCTTTTAAATGAAGAAGAAATTCAGTAGCATTCCAATTCCAATAATATCCTACCTATGATTAAAATATATAATGTTACGCAATTTAAATATATTTGTAGCAGTAGATATTTCAGATTCGCAAGTAAAAAAATTGGGGCTTCAGAAAAAAATGAAATTAAAAAAATATATTCTTTTACTAATAGGATATTTTTTAAAACTTAACTCTTGTTTTCATTATGAATTATGTACACTCTTATTTTTCTAGAGAGGGAGAAGGTGGTATCGAGATATTCTCTAGAAATGGGGGCGGTATCGAAATATTTAATAGAAAAGGGGGCGTCAGTTCAAAAAAGGTTGGGAACCTATGGTCTAACCGTCCAAATCAGAAATCAGCAAACCACTCCTAAATTTGCTGGTGGAGCTCTTTGATGATGTCGCTTGCACAAAAGACACTGGGAAATCAGCTATTGCTTCAACCATGAAGAACTTACACACCTAAAAACGCGACAAAGTTTTGATCTGTACTCGTTGCAAGAGCAAGATATGTTTACGTTTGAAGTCCTGTAAATGTGCGTGAAGATTATAAACTAGGTTTTTCTTTCTTTCTAGTCTGAAGTTCAGAAAATTTTAACGACTAGTTCTGTCTACATCAATGGCAAATTTCCATACCCACTGTTCATCAAATATTAATTGGCTATGGTTTGCTTTTACTTTACAGAAAGACACCAATTTATTTTCGTTCAGAACTTATCTACAACTTAGCGATTTTGTTGCTGTGTAACAAAGTAAATAAGGCGATTCTGTGTCTGCATCTTTCAATATATCTCAGAACTGTGAATGGATGAACCCATGTGGCCTCTAAAATTCACCATCCTTACCACAATAATCAAAACACTGATAATGCTCTGATATTTAATTTATAATGCTTTCTGCTGAATAATAGAGAGCATGAACATAGGTTTTGGAATATTTATCTTATTACACATCTGCTTAACTTGTTTAACTAATATTCTGTTTAAGGTACTCCTGTTCCTTCCTCAATCAACATTCAAAAAACTAAGATTAATCCTGTTCAAGTTGGAACATCAAATGCTTTTTTTTTCTTTCAATTCATTGAATATATCCTCTCCGGTAATAGTCTTATACATGCCATGTAGGGAAGCCAATTAGTGTTATGTTCATGTCTTTATGCACACTTCTTATGAACACAATCATTTGAGAGATTATACAACTGTCCAGAACAATGAGTTAATTGCTAATGATAATGAGGGAATCCTGGTTCCATTTCCGCTATTTAATTCAAAGTGTTTTACAAATGTCTGCAACCCAGTAGGTAATACTATTTGCAATCAAATAAAGAATTTAATTTGGTCTCCCATTTTTTGGGGAAAGTTCATCAGCCACTCCTACAAGCATTCCTTCACTACTTCCCCATCACATAGAAGGTTTACCACTTTTAGTGAGAACGTTGGCAACTTCATAACTGGTATTACGTAAGGGTTGATTTCATTTTGAAAAATTCTAAGCTGTGAGTTATCAGCACGTAACCGCTCTTAAAACTGCAATTGGGTCTCTTTGATGATCTCGTATTCAAAAGACACGGGGGACTCAGCTGTTACTTCAGCCTTGAAAAACTTGCACAGCTAATAAATAGTGCGACAAATTTTTCATCTGAAGTGGTTACTGGTTCCAAAAGCAAGGCCTATTAAAATATGAAGTCCATTAAATGCGTGTATAGATTAAAATCTAGATATTTCCTTCTTTGTAGTTTTAAATTCAGACCATTTTAACGACTAGGTTTTTCTGCGCCAATGGCCGATTCCCATACCCACATTCATCAGACAGCAAATGGCTATGATTGACTTTTCTACTCCAGGGTGTCACCTACTTTTTTCTTAATTCAAATACTTTGTTCAGGACTTTAACACAACTTAGACATTTTTCAGCTGTGTAACAAATTGAATGGTCATTGCTTTTTTTTCAATGCTTCTCTCATTATACACAGCTGCTTGCACAACTAAGCTCATATTTAAGCTACACTCCTTCTTTACTCAATCATCACTCTGGAAACTGAGATTTGTCCAATTCAAGTTTCAATCATCGAATGTTTTTGATGTGCAACATCTTTACTATCGGTTGCTGGATATTTGTTGGAGTGATTTCGTGAAAAGGGACGGAAATGAGTAACAGGAAGTCTTGGAAAACGCACGCTGTTTGATTTGACCAATTCAGCGCCTTGGGGTGTCTCTTCGCTAGCCTCGCTTTAGGGTGTCTCTTCGCTAGCCTCGCTTTAGGGTGTCTCATCGCTAGCCTCGTCTTGGGGTCCAACTCTACTAGCAATTAAGACGCCCGCCTACCGCACATACCAGAAAGTCTTATTAGACTTCATCCAGAATAAAGTTGTGATTCGTACGCTCAAATGTCAAAGTCTCAGCGCTCGTTGTGTGTGAAATCTGAGGATATATTTATATATGTGTAAACTATACATTAACAATTATATTTCTTGTTAAGCGTCTGACAAAGCTCATCATTCTTAAAAAAATAGGAGTAAGTAATATGGAATTATATGAATAAATAATTAAGTGTGCTTATCATGTTCATATTTTGAGGTTAATTCCTGTCACTGACAATATAATATTTTTAATAGTGAATAAAAAAGATTTCTCGATTAAAAAAAACTAATTAAGTAAACGGGTATTTTTGATTTTCTCTAATATTTCTAATTTTTAAGCATGCGCTTGATGGTGTCTCTTCGCTACCCTCGTCTGGGGGTACAACTGTAGTAGCAATTAAGACGCCCGCCTGCAGCACATATCAGCAAGTTTTGTCATTTTGGTGGTCGCATACATTTCTCCGAATCAAACAGTTAAAAAACTTACAGATTTCCTGCATTTTGTACTCTTACCGTATACCGAAGGTGGTTCTGCTCTTTGAAAAAAAAAATTGTCAGTTTTAGAGACTGCCGACAGAAGTGAAAACTTAAACTTTTAGTGTTAATATTTAAAATTTCATTATGTTTGAATTAAAATGATCAACATCAATCTGGTTTTCACATCTATTGACACTCCGACCAACAACTAAATGCATGCTTATATGGTTTTTATTATTCAAATATATTACGGGTTGTACAAAATTATGACAAAATATAAATACAATTCAATTGAAATAACAATTAATATACAATCATATTATTTATGGATAGTATTTGTATTTACTTAAATTTCAATGTACTTGATTTTTAACATTATTTTAATTGTTTGCATCATTGCCATCATTAATTTCAAGAATACTTATTCTTTTTGTACTTTTAATTATTTTATTTTTTCTAAGAAAGATACAATAGGCTTATGGTAACTAAAGCAAGAAAGGAAAATGTTTGATTCAAATTTATATAAGTGTCGCTTAAACACAGCATCGAACGTCGTTTTATATTTTGTAGTACTGAGTTTTCGATCATTTGGCATATTTAAATTAAGTGTTTCATGTATAAATTCAATTAGTGGTAGATTTTTATCATGAAAAGTTAATATTGAAGCCTCCACTTAAAATCATAGGTACATTATTATATATTTTACGCCAAATCTTTTTTCGGGTATTTCAGAACCTTCTTTTGTATAAATCATGAAATTTTAGAATAAAAGTTGTTGTATCTGTTTAATAGATTTTCCAGGTGAAATATGAACGGCAACCATAAACATGAATTGCCCATTCTCGGAATCGTAATGAGCAATGCACGGTATATGCACATTGAACTTTTCACCAAATCCATTCACTTCACTTATAAGATATACACATCACTATGCGTCAGCTGTATATCTATCTACAGATATACTGTTAAAAGCATGTCGGTGACGCGAACGCACGAGATTTCTCCCATCCAAAAAGTGTTTAAGACGAACAGCACACTGAGCGTGCGCCAGTCAGAGCATGTCGGTGACGCGAACTCATAAGATTTTCCCCTACTAAAAAGTGCTCAACGCCGCTAAAAAAGTTTTTACTTAAAAAAAACTATCACACGCTTCCCATGATATTGAGTGGTGATTTTAACGTTAACTTCAGTTTGCCAGAAGCTGAGCCGCTCATAGCTTTTCTGAAAGATGAACTCAAGCTCGAAATGAACACTAATCGAAATGTTTCGACAACTAACAGTGGTACTGTTATTGACGCCGTTTTTCAACGACTTTTAAATACTTTGAAATCACAAATATATGCGTCATACTTAAATTTCCATAAATCTTTTGTCTCCGCTCTTCCCCAAATTGAACAATAATAAATATTTTTGATAAAAAAACTGCATAACTCCTTGTGATAATTAAATAAAATTTTCATTAAAGATATAATTATTCGATAGAAAATTATTTCCAGTCATAGCCAATTCATTTCTTTCAGAATTAAAGTCACTATTGAGTATTTACCATGATAACAAGTCAGATGTCCTACATCATATGCGACTACTGTAAGACTCGTTTCTTTTTTTTATTCATTGAATATATTCTCTCCCGTTAAAGTGTCATACATGCTATGTAGGCTAATCATATCTTGTGTTATGTGCATGTCATTATTTACACCTCTAATGAATTAATCAATTGGGAAATGAAAAAGTTGTCCAGCGGTTCATTCATTGCAGATGAAAACGAGTGAAATTTGGTTGCATTTCCACTGTTTAAGTCATGGTGTTTTACGTATGTCGGCATCCCTGTGGTAATGGTATTTGCAACCAAAGTTACAACTTAATTTGGTTTCTCATTTTATGTGTAAACTTTCTCAGCCACTCTTACAAACATTTCTTCACTAATTTACCATATTCAGAAGGTTTACCGTTTTTATTTAGGACTTAGGCAACTTAACAACTGGGCTTACTAAAGGGTTGATTTCAATTTGAAGATATATTTAACAATATCTTTTAAGGTGTGTGTTAAGTTGTCAGCACGTACTTTACCTTTCAAGTATGCATATTGCTCCTAATATTTGCTTCGGGGACGATGATGCAAATTGTATTAATTAATCACAACCATGTTCATGTCATGGATTTAATGAAGAAGTATATTTTAAACTCCATTCTTCTTGAAACTGCTAACACTAATTATCTATCTTCCCTTTCCTCTCTTCTTGGTCATCGTTGAGTATTAAAGTAAAGTAAAATTTTAACAACAATAAATTATAAAATTAAATGAATGTTGCACGCAATTTCGCTCAAAAACATGATTACGCGAATCAATTTTATTTCACTTACAGCTGCAAATAAAGCGAAAAGAATTTTCAAAATTCTTAAAATTCCTTAAGTTAATCTTACCCACATATTGTCTGGAAATGCATCAATCTATGGTAAAGATACTGTTGTTTTTAATATTTTAACTTCAGAATATTCAGAAAATTCTGGTTAAACTAACAACATTTCCAAAAGTTTGTGCAAACTAATAATAAATACGTGAAAGAAATTATCACTTAAAAAACTGAGTGTAACCCGTTTCGCGATTAGACGCTGAATAACTACGACAACTTCTCATCTCTGTAGCTAGCCACAATTATCAAACTGTGATAAAAATAGTTAATTCTTGAACACACACAAGCAGCAAATAATTTAAATCCCAAATACTGGATTACGTTATGTCATCTTAATTACTGTGAACAGAAGTACAAAAAGTAGCCGGCCAATAATATTATACAATATATTGATCGGTATGTAACACATTATTGCTAAAATTGTCGGTCCTAGTCATCAACATTCCCTGTTAAATGCACTCGCCTTCCTATCATATTCCAGGCATGCTTGATTGGAGACATGTTTAGCGATCTGACTCGCCAAGGAAGAGTTGGACAAGCTCTAAGACAGTTAATAGCAACACGTACTGTATGTGGTCTGGATATATCCTACTAAAAATAAGGCCAGGGTACCACAAAATTAATGATAGCAAAACTGTTTTCAGAATGTTGTCGACGTACCGCTGTGCTGTATGTGTGCATCTAATGACGACCAAAAGGGTCCGGCTGTCAAAAGAAATGGCATCCTGGACAGTAACACCTGGTTGAGGGCTTGTGTGACGTGCATTATTAAGCAAGATTGGCTAGATATCCTGGGTGTCTCCAGACACATCTTCGATTATCGTCACGACACAGTTGAAAGCGGGTTTCGTCTCTAAACACTATACATACCTAGTCAGCGTGATTTTAACCTGATCTAGCTAAGCACCACTGTAATCTGTTTCGATAGCGTGCAGGCGTGAGTGGAAGGGGCATAGTGATCGGTACGAGCGTACCTTTCGCTCTATCAGCCTGTGGAGGTTGCCTATTTGGCACCCCTCTATCACCGTCTTGCCTACCTAAAGGTGTGGGGGGAAACAAAGCATCACCAGCAACTTTCATAATAAATATTATTTTATTTCTCTTCAAACACACTTAATCAATCACAAGTGAAACTACAAAAGGAAACCCTAGGATTGATATATAAAGTAAGCAATCTAATCTCAATGAATAACTCTAAGTAAACACGACTAAGTGAACTATACAAAGTTAACAAGCGCTAGTGATCCGATAACTAAATCTAATTCAATCTATTTTAGATCATTAATCTAATAATTTAATACCTTAGCATCTATTTCTTTAACTCGCGCTTTTTTGTGAAATACTCAATGAAATATTCTAATATTCTCACCTACGTGTCACCGCTACAGCTCTACGGTTCCTTATATCTTACATCTACAAAACCTTGACTTTATATAGTCAGACTAATTTAAATATCAGGGTTTCTTCTTGAGAGGCTGTGAATTAACGCGAATGCAAGCCCCAAAGTTTTCCCAAGAGGATTAGTGAAATAATGATAGTATAGATCCGTCACAAGCCACACGTGAAAGATCATGGTGGACACTCGTTTGCGGGTCCCATGTCTGATAGTCGATAACGATGAATCAGAAGCTGTAACATCAGATCTGACAATCAATATGTCCTCCCGTTCTGCAGTGGCTCGAGGTCGACCGCTAACATCATGATGGTGAAATCTGCCATTTTCCACCCATTCTTGCCAGTATTTTCTAATTGCCGCATCGTGTCGACCCATATCACGAGTGATTCTCCTATTTGCCCAACCTGCCTCTTCCAATCCAATGATACTTCCTATTTTAAACTCTGACAGATGATGCCAATGAGCTCGAATCCTGAGGGCGAGTTTTTTTTTCAGTCGTTGATAGGTGTGCTAAATGGCAATGCAACAGACCTTTACACCATCAGATTGAGAATCACTTCTTATAGACACCAGCTGAGCGCACAGTTCCAAAGAGCTTTAGCTCCCGCTATTCATTCAATGGACAACAAATTTTAATCATTTGCATGTTCGGTACAAATGTCCTTGCATACGAAATTCCATTACAATCGGGCAACTCCTTCTCGGTGCGTCGTCTTATTTGTTATAGAGCGTATAAAGTAGTTATGTGTTGATGTTTTTCATAGCCATAGAGTGAAATTGCTTAAATTGATGTTATATATTGTTCCACGTAAATGAAGAAAAATATTAGGATTCTCTGATAGAAAATAGTTTGGTAAATCATATGATCATAGTTCCTTTTTTTACAGATTGGGATGGACGCAAAGCTGTGCATGCCTGAGATGAGACTGAGGAGAAAGACGTTCTCCTTTGGAGTTCAATACATGTAATCATTTTCAACATTGTTTAACAAATCATTTTTGTAATTATAAGGTGGTAGTTACTTTTCATATTTCGAGGCTCTGCCTTTTCCCAAAACTTGTTAAAACCCTTGACAAGAATACCAAGCTACAAAAGAAGATATTCATAAAGGATGCTTCCTCATCTACAGGTTGTGTGGAAAATTTAGTTTCAAAATCTGCGTGATTTTGGATGATACAAAGAAGTGGTTATTTATGCTATTCGACGGTTTTCTTCATTTTCAACTCCTGTGTGCTTTTGACAATGTAAAGACGTGGTCATTTATGTGATTAGACGATTTTCTTCAACTAAAAGTGTATGATTTTTGACGGTAAAAAGAAATAATTCTACGTAGTCTGTAATGTGATGATAGTGAGAAAAAAAATTTTTTTTCAACAAGTTTGACGATATTAAAATTTATCAACGTAAAAAAGCCGAGAGTCTTCTATTTTTGGGATTATTTACGATACATCTTATCAACAAGCAAGACGTTCTGTGCAAATTTACCATGAGTTTTCTTTCCATGTTCTTATTCATTTAACACACATTAGGAGTTCTTGATAATATATATATATATATATATATATTTGAAATTGCTGTGAGTGTGATAACATCTTTTGGAAGTCTGCATAACAGCTTTGATACTGATATTTCATTATAGACTTATTCTTTCATATTGTATTTATTTTTTTTAAAAAAATAGAACGACTGATTAATAACAACTAGCCCTGGGTTCGAATCCAGGGATTTCGATTTTGTCATTTCTGCTTATTTCTCCCCTGTAAATTAATTTTACTGATAAGTGTTTAATTTAACTTGCTCCTATATTATATTAATGGATTTTCCATATTGACAATCACGACTTTCCTGTTAAAATTAAGGTTGTTCCTAATCACTCAATGAACTTGAACAATATTGGTTGTGATTTAATTAAACAAGCTAATTTGACTATTACTCCTGATAATGTAATTTTATCAAAAATACAAAATGAATGTCTGACACTCTATTAGAATCCGTTATTTTAGCGGTTGTTGACGACATTTCTAAATTTGCTATTGGCCCTGAAATTCCAAAAGATAACTGGTAATAAAGTTGAGGCGTTACTCTTACCTCATATGCCGAATAAAACAAAATCAACAAATAATCAGTTAAATATTACGTGACGGAAAATAAGCCATTTTATCATTCCCCAAGACGGCTACCTTTTACGGAACGAGACATTGTTGATAAACAAATAGACGAACGGATACAAAATGCAATTATCGAACCTTGCTTATCGGTTCAGACATTTGTGACTCAGAATGGTCAATTCCAATTACTTAAAATGCCTTTCGAACTTTCTACATGCCCCGCAATGTTTCAATGATATATAAATTCAGTTTTTCGTTAATTAGTAGTTGAAAAAATTGTTCTCCCATATATAGATGATATAGTTATCCTTGTTGAAAATGTCCTTGCTAAAAATGTGCCGACTTAAAAAAAGTCCTTAAAGTATCTAGTGATTACAGACTGGAAACCAAATTTTGTAAATGTCAATTTTTGAATAGGAAAATTAAATTCTCCGCCCATATTATTGCAGATGGAAAACTTTTCCCTTCCCTTCTCAAAACTAAATCAAACTCCATTACCCAGAACCTAAAACAACTAAGGATGTTCAACGCTTTTCAGGCCTCACTGGATATTTCAGTAAATTTTTCCCTGCTTATTCTGCCATTGCTAAGCCATTTAGTAATCTTCTACGAAAAGTTATTTGCTTTCATTTTGATGTAATACAAAAAGCTTCTTTTTACGAGTTAAAACGTTTGCTTTAGATATATATGTGAACTGTGTGTTAGATAAATATGGACAGAATTGTGAAACTGAAATACACTCTGATGCATCAATTGATGGACTTGCTGTCGTTTTATTACAAAGATCCCCAGATGATAATTCTTTACATCCAATATTATGCATGTCTTGAAAAACGTCCGATTCTAAAAGAAAATATACCAGCTACAAACTGGAAGTTTTGTCCATCATAGAAGCTCTAAAAAATTCTAAAGTGTACATTTTAGGAATGCCTTTCAAAATTATTTCTGATTGTAATGCATTTGCAAAAACTAAGAGTAAAAATGATCTAAACACACGAATTGCGCGTTGGGCTTTGGCTATGATTACACCATTTTTCATCGATCGGACTCAAAGATGGATCATGTGGATGCCCTCAGTCAACTTCCACATTGTATGCTGATTCAAAATAATGTGTTTACCTTCAATCTCTCAAAGAAAAGCAAGTAGATGACCGGATAATAGCCATAAAGACGTTTCTCAAAACAACGCCTCATGACTACATCGTAAAGGACAAACTTTTGTGCAAAAAATTAATTGGAAATATTTACTTTTGGTACCTGACGGAATGCAAACTAACATTATTAAAACTGCCTATGAACGTGTTCATTTTGTCGTTCTACGAACACAAGACTTAGTAAAGTCTTTTACATCTCACGACTTAAGACTTCCATGATGGACATTACGATAGACATGTTATTTATTTATTTTTGCTTACAATTTTATTAAATGTATCTAACATTTCCTTATTTCATTTTAGTACCAACTTAAGTATTTATCAGTAAGAGTATCTTGCTTGTGAATATGTTCCTGTTCCTTATTTCAGATCCTTGTTTCAGCCTTGAACTTTATGTATCGTTAACATTATTTGGTTTATCCCTGTAGTAATGTGTAAAATTTTTCTTATATACCAATTATTACTTTAAATTTGAAATTTTTCTTTGATCTATTTTTATCTTTTACTAGCTTTTACCCGCGGCTTCGCTCGCGTTGATGTCTTTAAATAACTGTCAAAGTCGTAATCATTATCGTTAGAAAGTAAATAATATAATATGGTATTTTTTTATTGCTTGAACCAATAAAATTTAAAAATTCTAAAATTGAGCTTAGTTTAAAAAAACTGAAAACATAATTTACTATAATAATTAACAACAAATATTCAATAACTTAAACTATTAATATTTTTAAAAATCGAAAGTATCTACGTTTAATATATAATTTCTCTTTAAAAGAACTCAAAACAGAATATTATTCTAAGATGCTACTGTATACCAAATTACATGTTCTTCCGTCAGTTGCAAATATGTGAAGATTTGGGCATTGAATACACCGATCAGGCTACATATTGTTGGCCATGGGAAAAACATTGCTTTTTTAAATGCACCCCTGCTACCGGAAATGTTAGCTTTGTTAATAGCAACAGTAAAACAGAAAATTGAACTTGTTTTACTTGAAACGGTAGGTCAGTGGGGATACTTGGAATTCGATGTATGATAACACTATCCCTTTTCATGACATATGTTCAAATATTGGCGCCGAGTATATTCTGCATCAGTTTTGTGGCAATGTTCCTTTACATAGTCGAGGAGCATCGAGATTTTGCATAACTGGTACATTTAGGATAAATTCTGTTATTTGATGTTACAATGCTTTAAAATCGTACTTTAATTCTCAAATAATTTCATTATCGAAGCCATTTCCGTCAACACGTCTAGGGCTAATCATTCCAAAATCATGTAGCTTCTTCCTAACCATTCTGAAAACCTCTATTGCGTTTCATTGTAGATGTGTTCATTGAAAGGCATATTTGGTTGTTTTTCATCGCAAAATATCTTCCGCCATGTAGTCTTTGTACTTGTTCCGAAAGGTTTGAGGATTAGAAAGACCGAAGATTAAATAGATATTGCGTAAAGCTCCCTAATTTCTCCATATTTTGGCCAGTAACATTGTCTGGATGCCTCCATAGTATATCTTCAAAGTAGTACCTCCATGTAAAATATCTGGTTCAGTATAAGTGCAAAATTTTGTGCAAAATATGAATATTGTATAATTAGGTTAAAAAAATTCAAAGTGATAAATACTTTCAAAATTATGCTAAAGTAATCAAAACTTTTTATGAAACTGTCATTTAATGTTACCATAGAATTTTCAATATCACGCGCACGGAATTCGCTAAAACTTTATTTCGTTTTCCTCTTTAAAAAGTGGGAGAAAATTTGCATTAAAATATCTGGGATTGTCGGAATAGAGAACTTCTTAGCCAACTTGGCGATATTTCTCAAAGTTTGAGTTTGACATTTAACAAACGTAACGTAATAAACGTTAGACGTTTAATAAAAAACCATTTAAAAATTGCTTTTTGTATAGATGTTAAATTACACTATGTTGCAGTTATTTGTTATAAATGTGAGAATTTTTTTATTAAAATCCCATTGTTAACAAATGCATAATTTTGCGCCAACTTGGTGGGGAGTAAGCAACGTCAACGTTTTACCCGCATAGTTCCCGTTCCCGTAAAAATATTGAGATAAAATATATTTTATGTTACTTGCTGATAATGTAGCTTTCCATTGGTGAAAGAATTTTTAAAATCGGACCAGAAGAGTTACCGAGATTAGCCGGAACAAACAGACAGACAAAAATTTTAAAAATTGATTTTTTGATATAAGTACCGTATATACCTTTAAATGCATTTAGTAAAAAGCTGCTGATTTGAAATTACAAACAGACACTTCAATTTTATTTATTTATATAGATCTACCGTATAACTATGTGTGGGCATATTCTTAATATTTTATTATTATATATTTATGCCATTTTATCATTATATATCATCAGGCGAGGTCGCATTCCCGGTCATGATGGCCGATTTAGAATTGGATATGTGCAGTGTCGCATCCCCTCGCCCTGTTACGCCGATTGGAGCAATCCAAACAAACGTCCCACCCCGCCTATAGTGTCAACCGATTCATTTGCTAGGACTGAGATGGACGCGGAGCTGTGTATGCTTCAGACGAGACGTAGAAGACATTCTCATTTGGAAATCAATACATCGAATCATTTTCATCCTTCATTGGTTAATGAATCGTTTTTATAATCATAATGTTGTATTCACACATTTCCCATATATATATATATATATATATATATATATTTGTTTTACTATTATAAAAAATTTTCCACATGTCTTTCACGGAATTTTATTGTAAAAATTTGTACTATAAGGTATTCCAATTTTCAATAACATTCCTTATTAAAGATTTTTTTTAAAAAAATCATTGGAAAGTTACAGTGGTGTAACGCACAGTACGTCAATAAAAGTAGAACTGATTCGTGATTTAATCATGGAAGTATTTCATGGAAAAGTCATTTATCCATTCTTATTGTTTTGTACACAGAAATGTGAGTATTGAACTCCTTACGATAGTGAATTATTACTTTGCTATACATATACAAACAAAAAACATTTGGTATAGTTCCTTAATTTTTTATTATAATTTGACTGTCTCATGTACAGAATTATAATTCTGTAATTTTATGTTGCATGCATTATTCTGTTTGACCATATAACTGCTACTGGAAATTAAATACGTGACATTTTTAAAAATGCCTACAGAAATTGTAGTAAATAAATTAATTTCAAATAAACATTTTTTCCATCAAAATCATTCCACTGGAAACCGCGATTGCTGAAAAAATTTTCGATTAATAACGTTTTAAATTCTTTTAGTATTAATTCTCGAGCAATACTTATTGAAAATTATTATTTTTAAAGTAAGGATATTTACTTATACAAAATTTTATAAATCAACAAATTGGATGTATTAAAATATCCCAAATAGTGGATGAAATCTTGTTAAAGAGCATATACTTATATTCTACGCAATAAAGTAGTTTGTGGTAAATCTAAAATAAGAACTACGAAAGAATGAAGAATGAATATGATAAGAATAATTAATTTTTTCTCTTTTCCCTACGAGGTATAAACTTTATATTTTAGACCTTAATACAAAAAATTAAAATGTGGTTCTATAACATAGACGGATTTGAAATCGCTTCATTGAATGTTTTATCATAAAAATATTGCTTTCGCTGAATATATGAAGTAAAAAATATTAATATTGAATGTGAATTTAGAAAATAAAAACCACTTGAGATTGCTTCGATTGGGCTATTTGTGGAATAGAAAATCGAATAGGATAGATACCCTATCAAAAAAGTTCCATACACAGTGGTCGCCAAAATTGTGGACACTTTTTAAAATTCTTATGTTTTTCAAGTTTGTATGCCTATAGAAATCGTTGCGTTGCACAAAATGCAAAGTGTTTTATATCATTAAAAAATCAACACGGAACTCCATAGAAAATTAAAATATTTGTAAGATATAAGTTTTTAATAGGATTGAGGTTAGACAGTTTTCTGGCCAGGACATCAATGATATTTAGTCAAGAGGGAATGAAATCAAATAAAATAGTAGACTAGACACCTAGAAAGAGCTGACGAGAAAAAGTGGTATTTACTACGTAAAAATTGCAAGACAAGTGTATTGTACGGTGATTACATCTGGAGCCTTAGAGTTTTATTTAAGATGCCAGGAGAAAAATTTAATAAAAAACAAAGCAAGATTACTCCGAAAAAGGTGCACCAAATCTGTTAATGACAGATAAACAAAAATACTATGTCTCCATTACATCAACGGCCGTCAGAAGTGATTTGCATGATGCTGGGGTTTCCATCAGCTCAAAAACAATCACACGAAGATTTGCAAATGTTAAACTAAGAGGTAGAATTCCACGAAAAAAGACTTATCTTAATTTAAAGCAGCGATAAAAAGACTACAGTGGTCAAAGGAATGCATTAATTGGACAAATTATGAGTGGTCACAAGTAAAATGGAGGGATGAAACTAAGATTTTGTTATTTTGGAGTGATGGCCTAAAACTTGAAAGAATAAGGGAAAAGCTACATCCTGAGTGCATCCAGGAAACTGGAAAGTACCAGCATAGTTTTATGATTTGGTCATGCATATCAGCAGATGGAATAGGTCGTCTTCATATCATCATTGGCACATGGAATGTCAGAAAATACATATATTGCCAACATTCTAATACCCAAACTTCTACCTTTCATCAGGAATTTATTTACCAACAATGATTCATTTATTTTTCAGTTTGATTCAGCTCCTTGTCCCACAGTAATTTAATCGAAAGATTGGTATCATTCTAAGATCATTAAGTTGTACTAGCCAGGAAATTGCCCTGACCTCAATCCAACCGAAAACTTGAGGCATCATTTGAAAACTCTTGCCCGAATGAGGTACCCATTAAATAAAAAGGAACTAATTGAGGATATAATTTTTTTCTGGCACCATGAAATTGGAAAAGAAGAGATTCAAACTATTTTCAACTTAATGAAACATAGGTGTGAAGCTGTAACAAATAATAAAGACTACCCCACTAAGCAATGATAAATCACTGTCTTTATCTGTAACATACGTATATCGATAATTATTGCAGCATAACTTTTTTTGGCTTGCAAACATTTGTTTTTTTTTAATTTGTTTTTATTGAATTTAGTATTAAATCATCTTTAAAATGATACAAATGACTTTGCATTTTGTGCAAGGCAACAATTTTCTATAAGCATATAAACTTGAAAAACATAAATGTGCCTACAATTTTGGCCACCACTGCATATGTGAACTGCTAAACGCATATTAGAAAATATTTGTATGCATTTTTGTGACTAATAAGCTTTTCAAGTTGAAATAAATGTTGTAATATTATTATTTTAGAAGGGAGATAGAGGAATATACAATTATTTGTAATTGTATATAAAATAATATCTATAGATGCGATTTTTAGATGTTTAAAAATTATTTACCTTATGTAACACGAGAGTAAGACTATTATTTTAGTCAAAAATTATAGTTTGGAAATTTTTCAATTTTAAATCATTTCTGGGAAAATAGTAGAATTTTTTTTAAATTTATAAAAACAACTGTACTATTGATGCATGTATATTTTTTGGTGCTAATGAGCACATAGAAAAACTAAAAAGTAAAGTGGAAAACTATTCTAGTGGACAAGCTGCCTTACGATAGATGAAAAGGTCATATTCAACTCATTAAATTTTCAAATGCATGGAAGAAATTAAATCTGATAATGGTTACAATATTAAAAAAGATATGTTTGGATGGAAAAACAAATTTAAAAAATAGACTATGGATCAAAAAACTGTATACTCTTCTAAACAAAATAAATACTGTTAATCGCTTAGAACAATCAAAAGAAAAGAAAATAAGCATAAATGATGTTTATGTTGGATATTTAAAACTGGTTTTTACAAAAATATTTCCTGTTAC
>BMAO01025877.1:0-22064 GCA_019973975.1 Trichonephila clavata | reverse complement strand
CATGAGAAAATTGAGTTTGGTTGGAATAGGAGTTAGAAATTTTTCCCTGTTCATGACGTCTCCCCTGCCAAATATCCATAAAATGTGAAAACTTTTTATTGCAATAACTTTTGATCTAATTGAAATTTTGAAAAGAGCTACATGTATTCGTGATCAGCGTCGGACTTTACATGAGAAAATTGAGTTTGGTGGAATAGGAGTTAGAAATTTTTCCCTGTTCATGACGTCTCCCCTGCCAAATATCCATAAAATGTGAAAACTTTTTATTGCAATAACTTTTGATCTAATTGAAATTTTGAAAAGAGCTACATGTATTCGTGATCAGCGTCGGACTTTACATGAGAAAATTGAGTTTGGTTGGAATAGGAGTTAGAAATTTTTTCCCTGTTCATGACGTCTCCCCTGCCAAATATCCATAAAATGTGAAATTTTTATTGCAATAACTTTTGATCTAATTGAAATTTTGAAAAGAGCTACATGTATTCGTGATCAGCGTCGGACTTTACATCAGAAAATTGAGTTTGGTTGGAATAGGAGTTAGAAATTTTTTCCCTGTTCATGACGTCTCCCTGCCAAATATCCATAAAATGTGAAAACTTTTTATTGCAATAACTTTTGATCTAATTGAAATTTTGAAAAGAGCTACATGTATTCGTGATCAGCGTCGGACTTTACATGAGAAAATTGAGTTTGGTTGGAATAGGAGTTAGAAATTTTTTCCCTGTTCATGACGTCTCCCCTGCCAAATATCCATAAAATGTGAAAACTTTTTATTGCAATAACTTTTGATCTAATTGAAATTTTGAAAAGAGCTACATGTATTCGTGATCAGCGTCGGACTTTACATGAGAAAATTGAGTTTGGTTGGAATAGGAGTTAGAAATTTTTCCCTGTTCATGACGTCTCCCCTGCCAAATATCCATAAAATGTGAAAACTTTTTATTGCAATAACTTTTGATCTAATTGAAATTTTGAAAAGAGCTACATGTATTCGTGATCAGCGTCGGACTTTACATGAGAAAATTGAGTTTGGTTGGAATAGGAGTTAGAAATTTTTCCCTGTTCATGACGTCTCCCCTGCCAAATATCCATAAAATGTGAAAACTTTTTATTGCAATAACTTTTGATCTAATTGAAATTTTGAAAAGAGCTACATGTATTCGTGATCAGCGTCGGACTTTACATGAGAAAATTGAGTTTGGTTGGAATAGGAGTTAGAAATTTTTTCCCTGTTCATGACGTCTCCCCTGCCAAATATCCATAAAATGTGAAAACTTTTTATTGCAATAACTTTTGATCTAATTGAAATTTTGAAAAGAGCTACATGTATTCGTGATCAGCGTCGGACTTTACATGAGAAAATTGAGTTTGGTTGGAATAGGAGTTAGAAATTTTTTCCCTGTTCATGACGTCTCCCCTGCCAAATATCCATAAAATGTGAAAACTTTTTATTGCAATAACTTTTGATCTAATTGAAATTTTGAAAAGAGCTACATGTATTCGTGATCAGCGTCGGACTTTACATGAGAAAATTGAGTTTGGTTGGAATAGGAGTTAGAAATTTTTTCCCTGTTCATGACGTCTCCCCTGCCAAATATCCATAAAATGTGAAAACTTTTTATTGCAATAACTTTTGATCTAATTGAAATTTTGAAAAGAGCTACATGTATTCGTGATCAGCGTCGGACTTTACATGAGAAAATTGAGTGGTTGGAATAGGAGTTAGAAATTTTTCCCTGTTCATGACGTCTCCCCTGCCAAATATCCATAAAATGTGAAAACTTTTTATTGCAATAACTTTTGATCTAATTGAAATTTTGAAAAGAGCTACATGTATTCGTGATCAGCGTCGGACTTTACATGAGAAAATTGAGTTGGGTTGGAATAGGAGTTAGAAATTTTTTCCCTGTTCATGACGTCTCCCCTGCCAAATATCCATAAAATGTGAAAACTTTTTATTGCAATAACTTTTGATCTAATTGAAATTTTGAAAAGAGCTACATGTATTCGTGATCAGCGTCGGACTTTACATCAGAAAATTGAGTTTGGTTGGAATAGGAGTTAGAAATTTTTTCCCTGTTCATGACGTCTCCCCTGCCAAATATCCATAAAATGTGAAAACTTTTTATTGCAATAACTTTTGATCTAATTGAAATTTTGAAAAGAGCTACATGTATTCGTGATCAGCGTCGGACTTTACATGAGAAAATTGAGTTTGGTTGGAATAGGAGTTAGAAATTTTTTCCCTGTTCATGACGTCTCCCCTGCCAAATATCCATAAAATGTGAAAACTTTTTATTGCAATAACTTTTGATCTAATTGAAATTTTGAAAAGAGCTACATGTATTCGTGATCAGCGTCGGACTTTACATGAGAAAATTGAGTTTGGTTGGAATAGGAGTTAGAAATTTTTCCCTGTTCATGACGTCTCCCCTGCCAAATATCCATAAAATGTGAAAACTTTTTATTGCAATAACTTTTGATCTAATTGAAATTTTGAAAAGAGCTACATGTATTCGTGATCAGCGTCGGACTTTACATCAGAAAATTGAGTTTGGTTGGAATAGGAGTTAGAAATTTTTTCCCTGTTCATGACGTCTCCCCTGCCAAATATCCATAAAATGTGAAAACTTTTTATTGCAATAACTTTTGATCTAATTGAAATTTTGAAAAGAGCTACATGTATTCGTGATCAGCGTCGGACTTTACATGAGAAAATTGAGTTTGGTTGGAATAGGAGTTAGAAATTTTTTCCCTGTTCATGACGTCTCCCCTGCCAAATATCCATAAAATGTGAAAACTTTTTATTGCAATAACTTTTGATCTAATTGAAATTTTGAAAAGAGCTACATGTATTCGTGATCAGCGTCGGACTTTACATGAGAAAATTGAGTTTGGTTGGAATAGGAGTTAGAAATTTTTCCCTGTTCATGACGTCTCCCCTGCCAAATATCCATAAAATGTGAAAACTTTTTATTGCAATAACTTTTGATCTAATTGAAATTTTGAAAAGAGCTACATGTATTCGTGATCAGCGTCGGACTTTACATGAGAAAATTGAGTTTGGTTGGAATAGGAGTTAGAAATTTTTCCCTGTTCATGACGTCTCCCCTGCCAAATATCCATAAAATGTGAAAACTTTTTATTGCAATAACTTTTGATCTAATTGAAATTTTGAAAAGAGCTACATGTATTCGTGATCAGCGTCGGACTTTACATGAGAAAATTGAGTTTGGTTGGAATAGGAGTTAGAAATTTTTTCCCTGTTCATGACGTCTCCCCTGCCAAATATCCATAAAATGTGAAAATTTTTTTAATAACTTTTGATCTAATTGAAATTTTGAAAAGAGCTACATGTATTCGTGATCAGCGTCGGACTTTACATGAGAAATTGAGTTTGGTTGGAATAGGAGTTAGAAATTTTTTCCCTGTTCATGACGTCTCCCCTGCCAAATATCCATAAAATGTGAAAACTTTTTATTGCAATAACTTTTGATCTAATTGAAATTTTGAAAAGAGCTACATGTATTCGTGATCAGCGTCGGACTTTACATGAGAAAATTGAGTTTGGTTGGAATAGGAGTTAGAAATTTTTTCCCTGTTCATGACGTCTCCCCTGCCAAATATCCATAAAATGTGAAAATTTTTATTGCAATAACTTTTGATCTAATTGAAATTTTGAAAAGAGCT
The DNA here is from genome assembly GCA_019973975.1 of Trichonephila clavata. NCBI lineage: Eukaryota > Metazoa > Arthropoda > Arachnida > Araneae > Nephilidae > Trichonephila > Trichonephila clavata. The sequence continues at coordinate 18,374 of BMAO01025877.1, read as the reverse complement.
ACATGTATTCGTGATCAGCGTCGGACTTTACATGAGAAAATTGAGTTTGGTTGGAATAGGAGTTAGAAATTTTTTCCCTGTTCATGACGTCTCCCCTGCCAAATATCCATAAAATGTGAAAATTTTTATTGCAATAACTTTTGATCTAATTGAAATTTTGAAAAGAGCTACATGTATTCGTGATCAGCGTCGGACTTTACATGAGAAAATTGAGTTTGGTTGGAATAGGAGTTAGAAATTTTTTCCCTGTTCATGACGTCTCCCCTGCCAAATATCCATAAAATGTGAAAATTTTTATTGCAATAACTTTTGATCTAATTGAAATTTTGAAAAGAGCTACATGTATTCGTGATCAGCGTCGGACTTTACATGAGAAAATTGAGTTGTTGGAATAGGAGTTAGAAATTTTTTCCCTGTTCATGACGTCTCCCCTGCCAAATATCCATAAAATGTGAAAACTTTTTATTGCAATAACTTTTGATCTAATTGAAATTTTGAAAAGAGCTACATGTATTCGTGATCAGCGTCGGACTTTACATGAGAAAATTGAGTTTGGTTGGAATAGGAGTTAGAAATTTTTCCCTGTTCATGACGTCTCCCCTGCCAAATATCCATAAAATGTGAAAACTTTTTATTGCAATAACTTTTGATCTAATTGAAATTTTGAAAAGAGCTACATGTATTCGTGATCAGCGTCGGACTTTACATGAGAAAATTGAGTTTGGTTGGAATAGGAGTTAGAAATTTTTCCCTGTTCATGACGTCTCCCCTGCCAAATATCCATAAAATGTGAAAATTTTTATTGCAATAACTTTTGATCTAATTGAAATTTTGAAAAGAGCTACATGTATTCGTGATCAGCGTCGGACTTTACATGAGAAAATTGAGTTTGGTTGGAATAGGAGTTAGAAATTTTTTCCCTGTTCATGACGTCTCCCCTGCCAAATATCCATAAAATGTGAAAACTTTTTATTGCAATAACTTTTGATCTAATTGAAATTTTGAAAAGAGCTACATGTATTCGTGATCAGCGTCGGACTTTACATGAGAAAATTGAGTTTGGTTGGAATAGGAGTTAGAAATTTTTTCCCTGTTCATGACGTCTCCCCTGCCAAATATCCATAAAATGTGAAAACTTTTTATTGCAATAACTTTTGATCTAATTGAAATTTTGAAAAGAGCTACATGTATTCGTGATCAGCGTCGGACTTTACATGAGAAAATTGAGTTTGGTTGGAATAGGAGTTAGAAATTTTTTCCCTGTTCATGACGTCTCCCCTGCCAAATATCCATAAAATGTGAAAACTTTTTATTGCAATAACTTTTGATCTAATTGAAATTTTGAAAAGAGCTACATGTATTCGTGATCAGCGTCGGACTTTACATGAGAAAATTGAGTTTGGTTGGAATAGGAGTTAGAAATTTTTTCCCTGTTCATGACGTCTCCCCTGCCAAATATCCATAAAATGTGAAAACTTTTTATTGCAATAACTTTTGATCTAATTGAAATTTTGAAAAGAGCTACATGTATTCGTGATCAGCGTCGGACTTTACATGAGAAAATTGAGTTTGGTTGGAATAGGAGTTAGAAATTTTTTCCCTGTTCATGACGTCTCCCCTGCCAAATATCCATAAAATGTGAAAACTTTTTATTGCAATAACTTTTGATCTAATTGAAATTTTGAAAAGAGCTACATGTATTCGTGATCAGCGTCGGACTTTACATGAGAAAATTGAGTTTGGTTGGAATAGGAGTTAGAAATTTTTTCCCTGTTCATGACGTCTCCCCTGCCAAATATCCATAAAATGTGAAAACTTTTTATTGCAATAACTTTTGATCTAATTGAAATTTTGAAAAGAGCTACATGTATTCGTGATCAGCGTCGGACTTTACATGAGAAAATTGAGTTTGGTTGGAATAGGAGTTAGAAATTTTTTCCCTGTTCATGACGTCTCCCCTGCCAAATATCCATAAAATGTGAAAACTTTTTATTGCAATAACTTTTGATCTAATTGAAATTTTGAAAAGAGCTACATGTATTCGTGATCAGCGTCGGACTTTACATGAGAAAATTGAGTTTGGTTGGAATAGGAGTTAGAAATTTTTTCCCTGTTCATGACGTCTCCCCTGCCAAATATCCATAAAATGTGAAAACTTTTTATTGCAATAACTTTTGATCTAATTGAAATTTTGAAAAGAGCTACATGTATTCGTGATCAGCGTCGGACTTTACATGAGAAAATTGAGTTTGGTTGGAATAGGAGTTAGAAATTTTTTCCCTGTTCATGACGTCTCCCCTGCCAAATATCCATAAAATGTGAAAACTTTTTATTGCAATAACTTTTGATCTAATTGAAATTTTGAAAAGAGCTACATGTATTCGTGATCAGCGTCGGATTTACATGAGAAAATTGAGTTTGGTTGGAATAGGAGTTAGAAATTTTTTCCCTGTTCATGACGTCTCCCCTGCCAAATATCCATAAAATGTGAAAACTTTTTATTGCAATAACTTTTGATCTAATTGAAATTTTGAAAAGAGCTACATGTATTCGTGATCAGCGTCGGACTTTACATGAGAAAATTGAGTTTGGTTGGAATAGGAGTTAGAAATTTTTTCCCTGTTCATGACGTCTCCCCTGCCAAATATCCATAAAATGTGAAAACTTTTTATTGCAATAACTTTTGATCTAATTGAAATTTTGAAAAGAGCTACATGTATTCGTGATCAGCGTCGGACTTTACATGAGAAAATTGAGTTTGGTTGGAATAGGAGTTAGAAATTTTTTCCCTGTTCATGACGTCTCCCCTGCCAAATATCCATAAAATGTGAAAACTTTTTATTGCAATAACTTTTGATCTAATTGAAATTTTGAAAAGAGCTACATGTATTCGTGATCAGCGTCGGACTTTACATGAGAAAATTGAGTTTGGTTGGAATAGGAGTTAGAAATTTTTTCCCTGTTCATGACGTCTCCCCTGCCAAATATCCATAAAATGTGAAAACTTTTTATTGCAATAACTTTTGATCTAATTGAAATTTTGAAAAGAGCTACATGTATTCGTGATCAGCGTCGGACTTTACATGAGAAAATTGAGTTTGGTTGGAATAGGAGTTAGAAATTTTTTCCCTGTTCATGACGTCTCCCCTGCCAAATATCCATAAAATGTGAAAACTTTTTATTGCAATAACTTTTGATCTAATTGAAATTTTGAAAAGAGCTACATGTATTCGTGATCAGCGTCGGACTTTACATGAGAAAATTGAGTTTGGTTGGAATAGGAGTTAGAAATTTTTTCCCTGTTCATGACGTCTCCCCTGCCAAATATCCATAAAATGTGAAAACTTTTTATTGCAATAACTTTTGATCTAATTGAAATTTTGAAAAGAGCTACATGTATTCGTGATCAGCGTCGGACTTTACATGAGAAAATTGAGTTTGGTTGGAATAGGAGTTAGAAATTTTTTCCCTGTTCATGACGTCTCCCCTGCCAAATATCCATAAAATGTGAAAACTTTTTATTGCAATAACTTTTGATCTAATTGAAATTTTGAAAAGAGCTACATGTATTCGTGATCAGCGTCGGACTTTACATGAGAAAATTGAGTTTGGTTGGAATAGGAGTTAGAAATTTTTTCCCTGTTCATGACGTCTCCCCTGCCAAATATCCATAAAATGTGAAAATTTTTATTGCAATAACTTTTGATCTAATTGAAATTTTGAAAAGAGCTACATGTATTCGTGATCAGCGTCGGACTTTACATGAGAAAATTGAGTTTGGTTGGAATAGGAGTTAGAAATTTTTTCCCTGTTCATGACGTCTCCCCTGCCAAATATCCATAAAATGTGAAAACTTTTTATTGCAATAACTTTTGATCTAATTGAAATTTTGAAAAGAGCTACATGTATTCGTGATCAGCGTCGGACTTTACATGAGAAAATTGAGTTTGGTTGGAATAGGAGTTAGAAATTTTTTCCCTGTTCATGACGTCTCCCCTGCCAAATATCCATAAAATGTGAAAACTTTTTATTGCAATAACTTTTGATCTAATTGAAATTTTGAAAAGAGCTACATGTATTCGTGATCAGCGTCGGACTTTACATGAGAAAATTGAGTTTGGTTGGAATAGGAGTTAGAAATTTTTTCCCTGTTCATGACGTCTCCCCTGCCAAATATCCATAAAATGTGAAAACTTTTTATTGCAATAACTTTTGATCTAATTGAAATTTTGAAAAGAGCTACATGTATTCGTGATCAGCGTCGGACTTTACATGAGAAAATTGAGTTTGGTTGGAATAGGAGTTAGAAATTTTTTCCCTGTTCATGACGTCTCCCCTGCCAAATATCCATAAAATGTGAAAACTTTTTATTGCAATAACTTTTGATCTAATTGAAATTTTGAAAAGAGCTACATGTATTCGTGATCAGCGTCGGACTTTACATGAGAAAATTGAGTTTGGTTGGAATAGGAGTTAGAAATTTTTTCCCTGTTCATGACGTCTCCCCTGCCAAATATCCATAAAATGTGAAAACTTTTTATTGCAATAACTTTTGATCTAATTGAAATTTTGAAAAGAGCTACATGTATTCGTGATCAGCGTCGGACTTTACATGAGAAAATTGAGTTTGGTTGGAATAGGAGTTAGAAATTTTTTCCCTGTTCATGACGTCTCCCCTGCCAAATATCCATAAAATGTGAAAACTTTTTATTGCAATAACTTTTGATCTAATTGAAATTTTGAAAAGAGCTACATGTATTCGTGATCAGCGTCGGACTTTACATGAGAAAATTGAGTTTGGTTGGAATAGGAGTTAGAAATTTTTTCCCTGTTCATGACGTCTCCCCTGCCAAATATCCATAAAATGTGAAAACTTTTTATTGCAATAACTTTTGATCTAATTGAAATTTTGAAAAGAGCTACATGTATTCGTGATCAGCGTCGGACTTTACATGAGAAAATTGAGTTTGGTTGGAATAGGAGTTAGAAATTTTTTCCCTGTTCATGACGTCTCCCCTGCCAAATATCCATAAAATGTGAAAACTTTTTATTGCAATAACTTTTGATCTAATTGAAATTTTGAAAAGAGCTACATGTATTCGTGATCAGCGTCGGACTTTACATGAGAAAATTGAGTTTGGTTGGAATAGGAGTTAGAAATTTTTTCCCTGTTCATGACGTCTCCCCTGCCAAATATCCATAAAATGTGAAAACTTTTTATTGCAATAACTTTTGATCTAATTGAAATTTTGAAAAGAGCTACATGTATTCGTGATCAGCGTCGGACTTTACATGAGAAAATTGAGTTTGGTTGGAATAGGAGTTAGAAATTTTTTCCCTGTTCATGACGTCTCCCCTGCCAAATATCCATAAAATGTGAAAACTTTTTATTGCAATAACTTTTGATCTAATTGAAATTTTGAAAAGAGCTACATGTATTCGTGATCAGCGTCGGACTTTACATGAGAAAATTGAGTTTGGTTGGAATAGGAGTTAGAAATTTTTTCCCTGTTCATGACGTCTCCCCTGCCAAATATCCATAAAATGTGAAAACTTTTTATTGCAATAACTTTTGATCTAATTGAAATTTTGAAAAGAGCTACATGTATTCGTGATCAGCGTCGGACTTTACATGAGAAAATTGAGTTTGGTTGGAATAGGAGTTAGAAATTTTTTCCCTGTTCATGACGTCTCCCCTGCCAAATATCCATAAAATGTGAAAACTTTTTATTGCAATAACTTTTGATCTAATTGAAATTTTGAAAAGAGCTACATGTATTCGTGATCAGCGTCGGACTTTACATGAGAAAATTGAGTTTGGTTGGAATAGGAGTTAGAAATTTTTTCCCTGTTCATGACGTCTCCCCTGCCAAATATCCATAAAATGTGAAAACTTTTTATTGCAATAACTTTTGATCTAATTGAAATTTTGAAAAGAGCTACATGTATTCGTGATCAGCGTCGGACTTTACATGAGAAAATTGAGTTTGGTTGGAATAGGAGTTAGAAATTTTTTCCCTGTTCATGACGTCTCCCCTGCCAAATATCCATAAAATGTGAAAACTTTTTATTGCAATAACTTTTGATCTAATTGAAATTTTGAAAAGAGCTACATGTATTCGTGATCAGCGTCGGACTTTACATGAGAAAATTGAGTTTGGTTGGAATAGGAGTTAGAAATTTTTTCCCTGTTCATGACGTCTCCCCTGCCAAATATCCATAAAATGTGAAAACTTTTTATTGCAATAACTTTTGATCTAATTGAAATTTTGAAAAGAGCTACATGTATTCGTGATCAGCGTCGGACTTTACATGAGAAAATTGAGTTTGGTTGGAATAGGAGTTAGAAATTTTTTCCCTGTTCATGACGTCTCCCCTGCCAAATATCCATAAAATGTGAAAACTTTTTATTGCAATAACTTTTGATCTAATTGAAATTTTGAAAAGAGCTACATGTATTCGTGATCAGCGTCGGACTTTACATGAGAAAATTGAGTTTGGTTGGAATAGGAGTTAGAAATTTTTTCCCTGTTCATGACGTCTCCCCTGCCAAATATCCATAAAATGTGAAAACTTTTTATTGCAATAACTTTTGATCTAATTGAAATTTTGAAAAGAGCTACATGTATTCGTGATCAGCGTCGGACTTTACATGAGAAAATTGAGTTTGGTTGGAATAGGAGTTAGAAATTTTTTCCCTGTTCATGACGTCTCCCCTGCCAAATATCCATAAAATGTGAAAACTTTTTATTGCAATAACTTTTGATCTAATTGAAATTTTGAAAAGAGCTACATGTATTCGTGATCAGCGTCGGACTTTACATGAGAAAATTGAGTTTGGTTGGAATAGGAGTTAGAAATTTTTTCCCTGTTCATGACGTCTCCCCTGCCAAATATCCATAAAATGTGAAAACTTTTTATTGCAATAACTTTTGATCTAATTGAAATTTTGAAAAGAGCTACATGTATTCGTGATCAGCGTCGGACTTTACATGAGAAAATTGAGTTTGGTTGGAATAGGAGTTAGAAATTTTTTCCCTGTTCATGACGTCTCCCCTGCCAAATATCCATAAAATGTGAAAACTTTTTATTGCAATAACTTTTGATCTAATTGAAATTTTGAAAAGAGCTACATGTATTCGTGATCAGCGTCGGACTTTACATGAGAAAATTGAGTTTGGTTGGAATAGGAGTTAGAAATTTTTTCCCTGTTCATGACGTCTCCCCTGCCAAATATCCATAAAATGTGAAAACTTTTTATTGCAATAACTTTTGATCTAATTGAAATTTTGAAAAGAGCTACATGTATTCGTGATCAGCGTCGGACTTTACATGAGAAAATTGAGTTTGGTTGGAATAGGAGTTAGAAATTTTTTCCCTGTTCATGACGTCTCCCCTGCCAAATATCCATAAAATGTGAAAACTTTTTATTGCAATAACTTTTGATCTAATTGAAATTTTGAAAAGAGCTACATGTATTCGTGATCAGCGTCGGACTTTACATGAGAAAATTGAGTTTGGTTGGAATAGGAGTTAGAAATTTTTTCCCTGTTCATGACGTCTCCCCTGCCAAATATCCATAAAATGTGAAAACTTTTTATTGCAATAACTTTTGATCTAATTGAAATTTTGAAAAGAGCTACATGTATTCGTGATCAGCGTCGGACTTTACATGAGAAAATTGAGTTTGGTTGGAATAGGAGTTAGAAATTTTTTCCCTGTTCATGACGTCTCCCCTGCCAAATATCCATAAAATGTGAAAACTTTTTATTGCAATAACTTTTGATCTAATTGAAATTTTGAAAAGAGCTACATGTATTCGTGATCAGCGTCGGACTTTACATGAGAAAATTGAGTTTGGTTGGAATAGGAGTTAGAAATTTTTTCCCTGTTCATGACGTCTCCCCTGCCAAATATCCATAAAATGTGAAAACTTTTTATTGCAATAACTTTTGATCTAATTGAAATTTTGAAAAGAGCTACATGTATTCGTGATCAGCGTCGGACTTTACATGAGAAAATTGAGTTTGGTTGGAATAGGAGTTAGAAATTTTTTCCCTGTTCATGACGTCTCCCCTGCCAAATATCCATAAAATGTGAAAACTTTTTATTGCAATAACTTTTGATCTAATTGAAATTTTGAAAAGAGCTACATGTATTCGTGATCAGCGTCGGACTTTACATGAGAAAATTGAGTTTGGTTGGAATAGGAGTTAGAAATTTTTTCCCTGTTCATGACGTCTCCCCTGCCAAATATCCATAAAATGTGAAAACTTTTTATTGCAATAACTTTTGATCTAATTGAAATTTTGAAAAGAGCTACATGTATTCGTGATCAGCGTCGGACTTTACATGAGAAAATTGAGTTTGGTTGGAATAGGAGTTAGAAATTTTTTCCCTGTTCATGACGTCTCCCCTGCCAAATATCCATAAAATGTGAAAACTTTTTATTGCAATAACTTTTGATCTAATTGAAATTTTGAAAAGAGCTACATGTATTCGTGATCAGCGTCGGACTTTACATGAGAAAATTGAGTTTGGTTGGAATAGGAGTTAGAAATTTTTTCCCTGTTCATGACGTCTCCCCTGCCAAATATCCATAAAATGTGAAAACTTTTTATTGCAATAACTTTTGATCTAATTGAAATTTTGAAAAGAGCTACATGTATTCGTGATCAGCGTCGGACTTTACATGAGAAAATTGAGTTTGGTTGGAATAGGAGTTAGAAATTTTTTCCCTGTTCATGACGTCTCCCCTGCCAAATATCCATAAAATGTGAAAACTTTTTATTGCAATAACTTTTGATCTAATTGAAATTTTGAAAAGAGCTACATGTATTCGTGATCAGCGTCGGACTTTACATGAGAAAATTGAGTTTGGTTGGAATAGGAGTTAGAAATTTTTTCCCTGTTCATGACGTCTCCCCTGCCAAATATCCATAAAATGTGAAAACTTTTTATTGCAATAACTTTTGATCTAATTGAAATTTTGAAAAGAGCTACATGTATTCGTGATCAGCGTCGGACTTTACATGAGAAAATTGAGTTTGGTTGGAATAGGAGTTAGAAATTTTTTCCCTGTTCATGACGTCTCCCCTGCCAAATATCCATAAAATGTGAAAACTTTTTATTGCAATAACTTTTGATCTAATTGAAATTTTGAAAAGAGCTACATGTATTCGTGATCAGCGTCGGACTTTACATGAGAAAATTGAGTTTGGTTGGAATAGGAGTTAGAAATTTTTTCCCTGTTCATGACGTCTCCCCTGCCAAATATCCATAAAATGTGAAAACTTTTTATTGCAATAACTTTTGATCTAATTGAAATTTTGAAAAGAGCTACATGTATTCGTGATCAGCGTCGGACTTTACATGAGAAAATTGAGTTTGGTTGGAATAGGAGTTAGAAATTTTTTCCCTGTTCATGACGTCTCCCCTGCCAAATATCCATAAAATGTGAAAACTTTTTATTGCAATAACTTTTGATCTAATTGAAATTTTGAAAAGAGCTACATGTATTCGTGATCAGCGTCGGACTTTACATGAGAAAATTGAGTTTGGTTGGAATAGGAGTTAGAAATTTTTTCCCTGTTCATGACGTCTCCCCTGCCAAATATCCATAAAATGTGAAAACTTTTTATTGCAATAACTTTTGATCTAATTGAAATTTTGAAAAGAGCTACATGTATTCGTGATCAGCGTCGGACTTTACATGAGAAAATTGAGTTTGGTTGGAATAGGAGTTAGAAATTTTTTCCCTGTTCATGACGTCTCCCCTGCCAAATATCCATAAAATGTGAAAACTTTTTATTGCAATAACTTTTGATCTAATTGAAATTTTGAAAAGAGCTACATGTATTCGTGATCAGCGTCGGACTTTACATGAGAAAATTGAGTTTGGTTGGAATAGGAGTTAGAAATTTTTTCCCTGTTCATGACGTCTCCCCTGCCAAATATCCATAAAATGTGAAAACTTTTTATTGCAATAACTTTTGATCTAATTGAAATTTTGAAAAGAGCTACATGTATTCGTGATCAGCGTCGGACTTTACATGAGAAAATTGAGTTTGGTTGGAATAGGAGTTAGAAATTTTTTCCCTGTTCATGACGTCTCCCCTGCCAAATATCCATAAAATGTGAAAACTTTTTATTGCAATAACTTTTGATCTAATTGAAATTTTGAAAAGAGCTACATGTATTCGTGATCAGCGTCGGACTTTACATGAGAAAATTGAGTTTGGTTGGAATAGGAGTTAGAAATTTTTTCCCTGTTCATGACGTCTCCCCTGCCAAATATCCATAAAATGTGAAAACTTTTTATTGCAATAACTTTTGATCTAATTGAAATTTTGAAAAGAGCTACATGTATTCGTGATCAGCGTCGGACTTTACATGAGAAAATTGAGTTTGGTTGGAATAGGAGTTAGAAATTTTTTCCCTGTTCATGACGTCTCCCCTGCCAAATATCCATAAAATGTGAAAACTTTTTATTGCAATAACTTTTGATCTAATTGAAATTTTGAAAAGAGCTACATGTATTCGTGATCAGCGTCGGACTTTACATGAGAAAATTGAGTTTGGTTGGAATAGGAGTTAGAAATTTTTTCCCTGTTCATGACGTCTCCCCTGCCAAATATCCATAAAATGTGAAAACTTTTTATTGCAATAACTTTTGATCTAATTGAAATTTTGAAAAGAGCTACATGTATTCGTGATCAGCGTCGGACTTTACATGAGAAAATTGAGTTTGGTTGGAATAGGAGTTAGAAATTTTTTCCCTGTTCATGACGTCTCCCCTGCCAAATATCCATAAAATGTGAAAACTTTTTATTGCAATAACTTTTGATCTAATTGAAATTTTGAAAAGAGCTACATGTATTCGTGATCAGCGTCGGACTTTACATGAGAAAATTGAGTTTGGTTGGAATAGGAGTTAGAAATTTTTTCCCTGTTCATGACGTCTCCCCTGCCAAATATCCATAAAATGTGAAAACTTTTTATTGCAATAACTTTTGATCTAATTGAAATTTTGAAAAGAGCTACATGTATTCGTGATCAGCGTCGGACTTTACATGAGAAAATTGAGTTTGGTTGGAATAGGAGTTAGAAATTTTTTCCCTGTTCATGACGTCTCCCCTGCCAAATATCCATAAAATGTGAAAACTTTTTATTGCAATAACTTTTGATCTAATTGAAATTTTGAAAAGAGCTACATGTATTCGTGATCAGCGTCGGACTTTACATGAGAAAATTGAGTTTGGTTGGAATAGGAGTTAGAAATTTTTTCCCTGTTCATGACGTCTCCCCTGCCAAATATCCATAAAATGTGAAAACTTTTTATTGCAATAACTTTTGATCTAATTGAAATTTTGAAAAGAGCTACATGTATTCGTGATCAGCGTCGGACTTTACATGAGAAAATTGAGTTTGGTTGGAATAGGAGTTAGAAATTTTTTCCCTGTTCATGACGTCTCCCCTGCCAAATATCCATAAAATGTGAAAACTTTTTATTGCAATAACTTTTGATCTAATTGAAATTTTGAAAAGAGCTACATGTATTCGTGATCAGCGTCGGACTTTACATGAGAAAATTGAGTTTGGTTGGAATAGGAGTTAGAAATTTTTTCCCTGTTCATGACGTCTCCCCTGCCAAATATCCATAAAATGTGAAAACTTTTTATTGCAATAACTTTTGATCTAATTGAAATTTTGAAAAGAGCTACATGTATTCGTGATCAGCGTCGGACTTTACATGAGAAAATTGAGTTTGGTTGGAATAGGAGTTAGAAATTTTTTCCCTGTTCATGACGTCTCCCCTGCCAAATATCCAAAAATGTGAAAACTTTTTATTGCAATAACTTTTGATCTAATTGAAATTTTTGAAAAGAGCTACATGTATTCGTGATCAGCGTCGGACTTTTACATCAGAGAAAATTGAGTTTGGTTGGAATAGGAGTTAGAAATTTTTTCCCTGTTCATGACGTCTCCCCTGCCAAATATCCATAAAATGTGAAAACTTTTTATTGCAATAACTTTTGATCTAATTGAAATTTTGAAAAGAGCTACATGTATTCGTGATCAGCGTCGGACTTTTACATCAGAAAATTGAGTTTGGTTGGAATAGGAGTTAGAAATTTTTTCCCTGTTCATGACTCTCCCCTGCCAAAATATCCATAAAATGTGAAAAACTTTTTTATTGCAATAACTTTTGATCTAATTGAAATTTTGAAAAGAGCTACATGTATTCGTGATCAGCGTCGGACTTTACATGAGAAAATTGAGTTTGGTTGGAATAGGAGTTAGAAATTTTTTCCCCTGTTCATGACGTCTCCCCTGCCAAATATCCATAAAATGTGAAAACTTTTTATTGCAATAACTTTTGATCTAATTGAAATTTTGAAAAGAGCTACATGTATTCGTGATCAGCGTCGGACTTTACATGAGAAAATTGAGTTTGGTTGGAATAGGAGTTAGAAATTTTTTCCCTGTTCATGACGTCTCCCCTGCCAAATATCCATAAAATGTGAAAATTTTTATTGCAATAACTTTTGATCTAATTGAAATTTTTGAAAAGAGCTACATGTATTCGTGATCAGCGTCGGACTTTACATCAGAAAATTGAGTTTGGTTGGAATAGGAGTTAGAAATTTTTTCCCTGTTCATGACGTCTCCCCTGCCAAATATCCATAAAAATGTGAAAACTTTTAATTGCAATAACTTTTGATCTAATTGAAATTTTGAAAAAGAGCTACATGTATTCGTGATCAGCGTCGGACTTTTTACATAGAAAATTGAGTTTGGTTGGAATAGGAGTTAGAAATTTTTTCCCTGTTCATGACGTCTCCCCTGCCAAATATCCATAAAATGTGAAAACTTTTTATTGCAATAACTTTTGATCTAATTGAAATTTTTGAAAAGCGCTACATGTATTCGTGATCAGCGTCGGATTTTACATCAGAAAATTGAGTTTGGTTGGAATAGGAGTTAGAAATTTTTTCCTGTTCATGACGTCTCCCCTGCCAAATATCCATAAAAATGTGAAAACTTTTTTATTGCAATAACTTTTGATCTAATTGAAATTTTAAAAAGAGCTACATGTATTCGTGATCAGCGTCGGACTTTACATGAGAAAATTGAGTTTGGTTGGAATAGGAGTTAGAAATTTTTTCCCTGTTCATGACGTCTCCCTGCCAAATATCCATAAAATGTGAAAACTTTTTATTGCAATAACTTTTGATCTAATTGAAATTTTGAAAAGAGCTACATGTATTCGTGATCAGCGTCGGATTTTACATGAGAAAATTGAGTTTGGTTGGAATAGGAGTTAGAAATTTTTTCCCTGTTCATGACGTCTCCCTGCCAAATATCCATAAAATGTGAAAACTTTTTATTGCAATAACTTTTGATCTAATTGAAATTTTGAAAAGAGCTACATGTATTCGTGATCAGCGTCGGACTTTACATGAGAAAATTGAGTTTGGATTGGAATAGGAGTTAGAAATTTTTTCCCTGTTCATGACGTCTCCCCTGCCAAATATCCATAAAATGTGAAAACTTTTTATTGCAATAACTTTTGATCTAATTGAAATTTTGAAAAGAGCTACATGTATTCGTGATCAGCGTCGGATTTTACATGAGAAAATTGAGTTTGGTTGGAATAGGAGTTAGAAATTTTTTCCCTGTTCATGACGTCTCCCCTGCCAAATATCCATAAAATGTGAAAAATTTTTATTGCAATAACTTTTGATCTAATTGAAATTTTGAAAAGAGCTACATGTATTCGTGATCAGCGTCGGATTTTACATGAGAAAATTGAGTTTGGTTGGAATAGGAGTTAGAAATTTTTTCCCTGTTCATGACGTCTCCCCTGCCAAATATCCATAAAATGTGAAAATTTTTATTGCAATAACTTTTGATCTAATTGAAATTTTGAAAAGAGCTACATGTATTCGTGATCAGCGTCGGACTTTACATCAGAAAATTGAGTTTGGTTGGAATAGGAGTTAGAAATTTTTTCCCTGTTCATGACGTCTCCCCTGCCAAATATCCATAAAATGTGAAAACTTTTTATTGCAATAACTTTTGATCTAATTGAAATTTTGAAAAGAGCTACATGTATTCGTGATCAGCGTCGGACTTTACATGAGAAAATTGAGTTTGGTTGGAATAGGAGTTAGAAATTTTTTCCCTGTTCATGACGTCTCCCCTGCCAAATATCCATAAAATGTGAAAACTTTTTATTGCAATAACTTTTGATCTAATTGAAATTTTGAAAAGAGCTACATGTATTCGTGATCAGCGTCGGACTTTACATGAGAAAATTGAGTTTGGTTGGAATAGGAGTTAGAAATTTTTTCCCTGTTCATGACGTCTCCCCTGCCAAATATCCATAAAATGTGAAAACTTTTTATTGCAATAACTTTTGATCTAATTGAAATTTTGAAAAGAGCTACATGTATTCGTGATCAGCGTCGGACTTTACATGAGAAAATTGAGTTTGGTTGGAATAGGAGTTAGAAATTTTTTCCCTGTTCATGACGTCTCCCCTGCCAAATATCCATAAAATGTGAAAACTTTTTATTGCAATAACTTTTGATCTAATTGAAATTTTGAAAAGAGCTACATGTATTCGTGATCAGCGTCGGACTTTACATGAGAAAATTGAGTTTGGTTGGAATAGGAGTTAGAAATTTTTTCCCTGTTCATGACGTCTCCCCTGCCAAATATCCATAAAATGTGAAAACTTTTTATTGCAATAACTTTTGATCTAATTGAAATTTTGAAAAGAGCTACATGTATTCGTGATCAGCGTCGGACTTTACATGAGAAAATTGAGTTTGGTTGGAATAGGAGTTAGAAATTTTTTCCCTGTTCATGACGTCTCCCCTGCCAAATATCCATAAAATGTGAAAACTTTTTATTGCAATAACTTTTGATCTAATTGAAATTTTGAAAAGAGCTACATGTATTCGTGATCAGCGTCGGACTTTACATGAGAAAATTGAGTTTGGTTGGAATAGGAGTTAGAAATTTTTTCCCTGTTCATGACGTCTCCCCTGCCAAATATCCATAAAATGTGAAAACTTTTTATTGCAATAACTTTTGATCTAATTGAAATTTTGAAAAGAGCTACATGTATTCGTGATCAGCGTCGGACTTTACATGAGAAAATTGAGTTTGGTTGGAATAGGAGTTAGAAATTTTTTCCCTGTTCATGACGTCTCCCCTGCCAAATATCCATAAAATGTGAAAACTTTTTTATTGCAATAACTTTTGATCTAATTGAAATTTTGAAAAGAGCTACATGTATTCGTGATCAGCGTCGGACTTTACATGAGAAAATTGAGTTTGGTTGGAATAGGAGTTAGAAATTTTTTCCCTGTTCATGACGTCTCCCCTGCCAAATATCCATAAAATGTGAAAACTTTTTATTGCAATAACTTTTGATCTAATTGAAATTTTGAAAAGAGCTACATGTATTCGTGATCAGCGTCGGATTTTACATGAGAAAATTGAGTTTGGTTGGAATAGGAGTTAGAAATTTTTTCCCTGTTCATGACGTCTCCCCTGCCAAATATCCATAAAATGTGAAAACTTTTTATTGCAATAACTTTTGATCTAATTGAAATTTTGAAAAGAGCTACATGTATTCGTGATCAGCGTCGGACTTTACATGAGAAAATTGAGTTTGGTTGGAATAGGAGTTAGAAATTTTTTCCCTGTTCATGACGTCTCCCCTGCCAAATATCCATAAAATGTGAAAACTTTTTATTGCAATAACTTTTGATCTAATTGAAATTTTGAAAAGAGCTACATGTATTCGTGATCAGCGTCGGACTTTACATGAGAAAATTGAGTTTGGTTGGAATAGGAGTTAGAAATTTTTTCCCTGTTCATGACGTCTCCCCTGCCAAATATCCATAAAATGTGAAAACTTTTTATTGCAATAACTTTTGATCTAATTGAAATTTTGAAAAGAGCTACATGTATTCGTGATCAGCGTCGGACTTTACATGAGAAAATTGAGTTTGGTTGGAATAGGAGTTAGAAATTTTTTCCCTGTTCATGACGTCTCCCCTGCCAAATATCCATAAAATGTGAAAACTTTTTATTGCAATAACTTTTGATCTAATTGAAATTTTGAAAAGAGCTACATGTATTCGTGATCAGCGTCGGACTTTACATGAGAAAATTGAGTTTGGTTGGAATAGGAGTTAGAAATTTTTTCCCTGTTCATGACGTCTCCCCTGCCAAATATCCATAAAATGTGAAAACTTTTTATTGCAATAACTTTTGATCTAATTGAAATTTTGAAAAGAGCTACATGTATTCGTGATCAGCGTCGGACTTTACATGAGAAAATTGAGTTTGGTTGGAATAGGAGTTAGAAATTTTTTCCCTGTTCATGACGTCTCCCCTGCCAAATATCCAAAAAATGTGAAAATTTTTATTGCAATAACTTTTGATCTAATTGAAATTTTGAAAAGCGCTACATGTATTCGTGATCAGCGTCGGATTTTACATCAGAAAATTGAGTTTGGTTGGAATAGGAGTTAGAAATTTTTTCCCTGTTCATGACGTCTCCCCTGCCAAATATCCATAAAATGTGAAAACTTTTTATTGCAATAACTTTTGATCTAATTGAAATTTTGAAAAGAGCTACATGTATTCGTGATCAGCGTCGGACTTTACATGAGAAAATTGAGTTTGGTTGGAATAGGAGTTAGAAATTTTTTCCCTGTTCATGACGTCTCCCCTGCCAAATATCCATAAAATGTGAAAACTTTTTATTGCAATAACTTTTGATCTAATTGAAATTTTGAAAAGAGCTACATGTATTCGTGATCAGCGTCGGACTTTACATGAGAAAATTGAGTTTGGTTGGAATAGGAGTTAGAAATTTTTTCCCTGTTCATGACGTCTCCCCTGCCAAATATCCATAAAATGTGAAAACTTTTTATTGCAATAACTTTTGATCTAATTGAAATTTTGAAAAGAGCTACATGTATTCGTGATCAGCGTCGGACTTTACATGAGAAAATTGAGTTTGGTTGGAATAGGAGTTAGAAATTTTTTCCCTGTTCATGACGTCTCCCCTGCCAAATATCCATAAAATGTGAAAACTTTTTATTGCAATAACTTTTGATCTAATTGAAATTTTGAAAAGAGCTACATGTATTCGTGATCAGCGTCGGACTTTACATGAGAAAATTGAGTTTGGTTGGAATAGGAGTTAGAAATTTTTTCCCTGTTCATGACGTCTCCCCTGCCAAATATCCATAAAATGTGAAAACTTTTTATTGCAATAACTTTTGATCTAATTGAAATTTTGAAAAGCGCTACATGTATTCGTGATCAGCGTCGGACTTTACATGAGAAAATTGAGTTTGGTTGGAATAGGAGTTAGAAATTTTTTCCCTGTTCATGACGTCTCCCCTGCCAAATATCCATAAAATGTGAAAACTTTTTATTGCAATAACTTTTGATCTAATTGAAATTTTGAAAAGAGCTACATGTATTCGTGATCAGCGTCGGACTTTACATGAGAAAATTGAGTTTGGTTGGAATAGGAGTTAGAAATTTTTTCCCTGTTCATGACGTCTCCCCTGCCAAATATCCATAAAATGTGAAAACTTTTTATTGCAATAACTTTTGATCTAATTGAAATTTTGAAAAGAGCTACATGTATTCGTGATCAGCGTCGGATTTTACATCAGAAAATTGAGTTTGGTTGGAATAGGAGTTAGAAATTTTTTCCCTGTTCATGACGTCTCCCCTGCCAAATATCCATAAAATGTGAAAATTTTTATTGCAATAACTTTTGATCTAATTGAAATTTTGAAAAGAGCTACATGTATTCGTGATCAGCGTCGGACTTTACATGAGAAAATTGAGTTTGGTTGGAATAGGAGTTAGAAATTTTTTCCCTGTTCATGACGTCTCCCCTGCCAAATATCCATAAAATGTGAAAACTTTTTATTGCAATAACTTTTGATCTAATTGAAATTTTGAAAAGAGCTACATGTATTCGTGATCAGCGTCGGACTTTACATGAGAAAATTGAGTTTGGTTGGAATAGGAGTTAGAAATTTTTTCCCTGTTCATGACGTCTCCCCTGCCAAATATCCATAAAATGTGAAAACTTTTTATTGCAATAACTTTTGATCTAATTGAAATTTTGAAAAGCGCTACATGTATTCGTGATCAGCGTCGGATTTTACATCAGAAAATTGAGTTTGGTTGGAATAGGAGTTAGAAATTTTTTCCCTGTTCATGACGTCTCCCCTGCCAAATATCCATAAAAATGTGAAAATTTTTATTGCAATAACTTTTTGATCTAATTGAAATTTTGAAAAGAGCTACATGTATTCGTG
>BMAO01025876.1:0-93608 GCA_019973975.1 Trichonephila clavata | reverse complement strand
GAAAGAAGCCTTTTTATGTTATGTGCAGAGTTTGTTACGGTAATTTGGGTCTCTCGATCTTCGCTTTATTGCGCAACAAAACTCGTGTTTTCGGGATTGCTGTCTGATGTTTAAGATATATATAAATAGTGAAAGCATTCTAAAACGCACATCTAAACAAAGGTCTTCAAATATATGTTTAAATTAAATTTTTTAAATTAGATTTCAAGAAATATGTTATGAAAGCAATTTAATTCTTTTTATAATGCTTTTTAAGTTTATATGTGCTTATATTCTATTGTATAAGGATCACCCAAACGAGAAAGGCATTGCTGTAATAACTCCACCATTTGAATAAAATAGTGCTTCTCAAACTTTCAATATTTGCTACCCAATATTCAGTCCTAATTTTCGTCACTTCCCCTCCATAAAAAACAATGCATTAAATTCAATACTATACTTTGACGCTAAAGCAACGATGCGACTTTAATCTCTCAAGTTCCACCAGCGTATATATACGTCTAGCCCAACCGGTGCGTTAAATACACCGGACGTATATATGCGTCTTACCGAAGTACAATCTTTTCTGTGTACTGCTATTCAAAAAATTATTCTGAAGGCTTTGGAATGCAATAAAAGGACCTTGACAGAGTGTGCGTTTGCGTAGGATTTACTTTTTTCAGAGAAGGTTTTACCCATTTTACCCTTTTCATCCCCCCCCAATACATCATATACGTGGAAAATGGTGTCATTGGGGAGCGAATCACGTAACTTTTAATCGACAAGAGATTAATTATAAACCATACAAATAAATATCAAGATAAATGTATATTGTAAACTTTTATGTATGACAAGCCCATGAGGTCACTGACAATTATTAAACTTGTTTTTAATTTAGTATTGTTAACTTAATTATAAAAATTTCATTGTGCAGTACTGATACGTTTATAAATGTATTATATCAGTGTAAATTTCAATTTTGTTTTTATTATGTCAGAATGTATTTTGTTTGTTTACTTTCAGTAAATTAAAATTTTTTTAAAAATAATCTTTTGTTTTCGACTTTTCAAATGCTCGCGTCCCCCTTATATAGTTATCACCCCCCTAGGGGCACGCCCCACAGTTTGAGAAACGCTGGAAAAGAAAAATGATTGCGCATGCACCTATAGAGGGCGCTGACTGCTAGGAATGCATGTGATATCCTCAAATCCAGCTAGATGGGTATGTGACAGCATGGGAGCCCGTTAAAAGGTATTGTTCTCATCATGGATGCCTCCAAACGGGGATCGGTATTCCGATGATGTAGGGATTTTCGTTGAAAAAGAATCAGTTCTCTCTCTCTCTCTCTCTCTAAAGACAGATCATGACCTGATCAAACGAATGCTGTTATTGTTGTGAATTATGGAACAGGTGGTCTGAGTGGGTGGAGTGTAGTTGACATCACCCTCAGATCCCACGTGATCTATCTCGAAAGAAACCATATGTAACGGATTCTATCTCAGTGGAATCTTAAACTTGGCGTCGGCATAACTAGATGTGCTGTTGTTAACTCGTAATTCTTGGCTTCGGCGTACCAAGTGCCGTTGTTTACTAGGATTTTTATCTCGAATATTAGAATTATTCTCTTTATTATTTCAGTCTAATCAGTGTAACTTGATTTAATTTGTTAAAGATTGTTAAGTTTATTGTTGAGAGTTATTGTTACCAATAACTCCAGGAAAAAGACAATTCTAGGACTCCAGAATATTATTATTACTATTTAACACCACACACACGTAGCAGTATTTATTACAGTTATCCACAAGAAAGAAGTTGCCGATGTGAACCGTCTCGTGAAAATTAATCGGAGAATCACCACTTGAAAAACAGCAGAATAAATGTCTATGAGCAAAGAAAGTGTTAACACAGTACTACGTAAACGGTAGAAATACGGAAAGGTTTGCAGGCAATGGGTATCCAAAACATCTGACAGAGAAGCAGAAGATTCATCGAATATCTGTTTCTATACAATACCTTACGTGGTACCATGAAATGTGCAAACATTGCCTTTCAAGGATAATTGCCGCTAATAAAGCATGGTGTCATCAGTTTAATCCATCCGCAAAAGCATGAACATGAAGGGGTGACACCCTTCACCACCACGGCAGAAGAAGACTAGCTGCGTTAACTACAAGTTGATAAAGTGTTCTTTAACGTGCCTTCTTCCCATGTCGGTGATCCTACAACAATTGGAATGGCTGCCATGTGGGCACGATTTGCCCAATGCTGCCACGTACTGTACCCAAATTACATAAACTGAAAAAGAGTATCAATAACCTCTGACGTGGTATACTGTTCGGCCGGGATATCATCTTGTATGATAATGCTCGTTCTCATGTGGCTGTGGCGTGCCAAACATTGTTACAGCAATTCCACTGGGAGGTTCTCGAACATCTCCTTTACGTCCTGGACCTCTTGCATGTGACTACCACATTTCCCGTGCACTCATGATAGCTCTGAATGGTTAGAAATTTGCCGTTGATTATGAGGACCAAACTACTATTGAAAATTAGTTCCACAACCAACCCCGGCTCTTCTTTACCCAAGGCATCCATCATCTCGTGTACCGCTAGGTCACTTGTTTCAGCTTACAAGGTGACTTTATCTTATCTATCTGTAACACGTCTGCGTGTATTACTGCTTTCCTTTTATATAAAGGTCCTTCATAGCATTTATAAAAAGGTCTGCAGTACCACGTTCATTTGGGCGATACTTATATACACAAGTATGTTTCATTATTTAAACTATAAAGGATGATAAATCCTTCAACCTCAAAGATATTCTGCATGAAAACATGCTATTGTGCTGAGGCATTGTGGGACAAATACATGTAGAATTATTTACTTTCAATATGATTTTTGTTCAACAATATTTTAAAACGACTTTATCAATGATTTAATTTGAATTAACTATTTCATACAGAAATCTTTTTGCACCTTTTTTTTAAAAAAAACATCAAATAATTTTATAAAATCATTCAGAGAAACATTTATTAAATTAATTCATGTTCATCCCATTTTAATAATGATTGAACAGCTGAAAAACACTCGAATTGAAATTAAAAGAATCGAATTAAAAATATAAATGGATTTCGACATATTTAATTGAAGGAAACAATAATATTTTAATACTTATATCAACTTTCCTTAAATATCTTCAAGAGTGAATTGTGTTATAGTATTCCGAACAATACCATTGAAATTCACTTATTCCTCTCCGCCTTTTTATTTGTCCCATGAACAGCTGGAGCATTCTTCACTTTTGACAGAACTTTCTCATCCGAGTTTCACTTTTGTTAACTCATCTTCAGAAGAGAGGAGAAAGCTCTTTATCAGTAAAAGGGAAATTGGTACGCTTTGGAAATGTATTCAGATTTGTTCGCATTTGTAATTATGTAAATGCCATATAAATGTTCTTTATTCTGACAATAGATGACAATGCTCTTTTCATCTTTGACATAGTGAAATGATTTGAAGACATATTTGGAGAATTTTTCTTTTGTTCTGCTTGTACTGTCAGAGATTTCTAAAATCCAGCTCTTTATTAGAAAACCCGATGTACCTTTTAGAAAGGCGTTTGATTTGTAATATTCTACAGCAGGCGTTGGCAACCTAAGACACACGTATCGCGTTTGGCACTGGGTAAAATTCTCAATGACATTCCACACAACTATACAAATTTTTCAATTTTCGAGTTCATAATTTTGAAATGGAGCTTATTTAACTAACATTCCTAGAATTATTAAAAAAAAAATTCTGAAATTACGAACACACAAATCTGGAAAATAACTGCAACGATACCACAGCAGCTATTTTAAACTGGTGGATGTCATTGCTGGAGAGATTTAATGGAAGAAAATTTTATGTACTCTGCTTTAGAATTTTTACTCTACACATCTATGTAAGCAAATATTTTCTCATATAAAAATATTTTGAGTCCACAAACTTGTTTTTTAACTCAATGCTGAGAATTGTATCAATTTGGAAGTCACAAATTATACCTCGGATAATGCAACATGAAATTTAGCGTTGGAGGCGCAAAGTTCGCATTAAAATATTTGTTTCTTTTATTTCTGAAGAGGAATACTGATTTTTTATGTCGGTTATTTTTTTATTTTAATAAATAGGTTCACACATAAATATACAAATTAAACTTTTTTATTGAAAAAGGAAACGCTTTATTTTATGCGTTTATTTCTTACTCCAAAAATATATATTAAAATGATTCAAAAATAATAGGGAATAAAACTGTGATTTTTTATATTCTTGGCTCTATTCTCTAACTCTGTAGAAATTACCGCAAAAATGACGAGTACTGATGGCGTTCTGAGGAAGTACATCATCAATGAAGCAAACCCAATGAATTATCTTGCAACAATTCGGGTTAATATCGATAAATTGCTCTCTCAAACAGCGCATACCATAGAAATAATATTTCTTATTGACCGTTTGACAAATCAGTAGAAAATCATAATTTTGAAAAAACAATTAGGTGAAAATAATTTTCTCATTAAAAACAAGTTTATTTTGAGACAATTAACTAAAATAAATTCGTGACTGTTGCTTCGTGTTTATGAGGGTCATAAAATATTGAATAAAATTTTGAAGACGAAATCTATTACAAATATATTTGAAAAGAAGCATTCCGGACACTTTGGATCATAATGCTAAGTATCAAATTCGTCGTTAATTATTGGGACATATTTTGTTATTTTTTTTAAAATTGAGGCGTAATAATGTTGTTAGAAAATTCTTATTTATTTAAATAATAATTAGAGAAAGGAAACTGAATATCTGTTCTTTAATAATTAATTCGAATTTTACCTTATAAAAAGAAGTTTAAATTATTTTCATTGAAAATAATTTCTCAACATATTTTTAAATTAATTACTTCGAATGCAATTCAAATGAAAATCTGACACTTTATTAAATTTAGAGCCATGTCTGAAAATTTCTTTACATGCACTGAAATTTAATCAAAGTAATTTTTCCGTTTCTCCCACTTGATTTAAACCTTCACACAAAATTAATTTTGTTTTTGAAACTTATTGTATTCTTTAAAAACATATTTCAATTTCTTAATTATGATAAAAATAGTTTTAGATTACATTTGCATCCTCGTTTCAAATAATTAAATTTTTTGTTGTTGTCATTGTGAGATATGTTAAAGCAAAAAGTATATTATTAATTTATATATATTTTAAAATTTCAAACTTTGAAGTAATATTAATTAAAATAATTTTGTATAAATTAGCTAGAACTCTTTCTCGTTTTAAAAATATATTTTTCATTTCCTTTTCATGTGCGATTTCTGCATATACACTTTATTTAATTTCATTAAAATGTTATTTTTTATTTTATAACTTGCAATCTTTTCTTCTTTATGTTTTCTTATTTATTAATCCAATCATTAATTTCATACCATTAAAAATAAAATTTAAAAGCTGCTTTACTGAATTTAATCCTGTTAGATAAATTGATGTTTTGTATTGCATTTTATAATTGTTTAAATACGTTTGAAGTGAGAAGAAAAATGAAATACCACTCGAAAATCATTATATTTATAATTCAGTTTTAGAGGAAATAAGATATAGCCTGGCTAATTATCCAAAAGCTGATATAAAATTAGTAAACAAATTATTTCTTACTAAAAAAATCAGTAGAAATAATTTTATATTTATCATATTTTTATACAAAACCAAATACACATAACATATACTCATCATACTGAATACTCTTTTTCTTTCCTTTCATTTACATCTTATAATGATTTGGAAAGCAAATACGACTCTGGATGTTTTAGCAAGTAATTGAGGGTGAAAATAAGTGATATAAATATAAAGCATCAAAAGAATTTTTTTGCAATCTATTTTTCCTATAAAGCTGTGTTTCTTGAAACTTTTTTTTTCTTGATTATGGTATAAATATTAATTTGCGAACTCAGCATTTATCTGTAGATAGCTTTAGTAGCGTAGTGGTTATTAAAGTAAAAGTTTACAATACTTCATATTTCATACATTGATGTCTAAAATTAACGGTACAAACATAAATTTCCTATTATTTCAGGAAACCTACCCCTATTTTGTCTAAATATTATATTATATATAAAGTGAGCAAAATCAAGAATCATATTCAAATTTTGTGAGGTTTAACTAATAAAAAAAAGCATTGCCGTTTTGAGTGAAAAACTTTAAAACCGTTTTCGTAGTAGAGATTTAACGTTTGTGTTGAGACTAGTGTATGGCACAGTCATAAGCACAAATCTGGGTTAATTTTCTTAAAATGAGTTCCCACAATCGTTTAGATGATGATTTGGTTTGAGGATGGGATGTCTTAAGCAAAACTAGTCCGAAACCTAAATGTTTCTCGAATGGTGATATCGAACGATTTCAAACAAAGGGTACTGTTTACAGAATTCCTGGAGAAGATCGACCACAAAAGCTATAAAACCTAAGGCAGATCGATATTTGACAGTAAACGCACGTTGTCACAGAGGCTTGGAAACTAAACAGCTTGCTCAGGACTTTGCTGCTGCCTTTGGAAAACCAATTTCCAGGTAAACTCTTAACAGACGCTTTGCTGAGTAGGCCCTTAATGCCCGGCGGTCATTAGTATGTGTCCCTTTTAACCCTTCACAGAAAAGAGATAGTCTTTTATGGAGACAAGGACATGTGTCGGGTAAATCAAGAGCCGACTCGTGTACTGTGTGCTTTTTACTGATGTGTCCAGGTTCAGTGCCAATACTGTTTCTCATTGATTATTCATTTGGAGAGAGCCTAGGACTCGGTGTCATCCGTCTAACATAAGGGAATCCATTAAATATGGTGGGCGTAAAATTCGTGTTTGGAGAGGCATAATGTTAGACAACTGTATACCACTACATATTTTTAATGTGGGATCTGTTATTGCTCGTCAATATACAGATGAAGTTTTTAAACATCATACGAGACTGTTCTGAGAAGCAATTGGTTAAGATTTTATTTTTTGGAGGATAATGCGAGGCCGCACAGAGCTAATTTTTTTGAAGACTTACTTGAGGAAGGAAGGAATTTTTATTTACCGGAAGGAAGGAATAGCCAGTAATATATCCTTACCTAAATCCTATAGAATATTTTGAGATGCTTCAGAAAGAGCTATTATTTGACGTCAGTAATGTCCAAACAAGCGCCAAACATTAAAATCTGCGTTTATAGAAGAGTGGGGGAATTGTTGATACAAGATAATATTAACAACCTAATTTGTAGTATGAGATCTCGTTGTAAAGCATGCGTAGTGACAAAGCGAGGCTACATTTCATATAGACGTTCAGATGTTTAACTACTATAAGGTGTGTTTTGACAATTTTTTTATTTAACTTGTTTATTGCAAGAAGTAACCCCCCAATAAGATTTTATTTGTTGGAATATTTTTCTCATAGTATGAGGAGCGTGTGTACAAAACTTTATCTCACAAATAAAAAAATATATCTAAAGATTTTGCATTATTTGTATTTGTAACCTTAATTTTGGACACCAGCGTATCTTCTGTATTTATATATAAATTTCTAAAACATTTTTATAAACAAAATTGAGAATATCCAAAAACACAGTTAAGAATTCAGTGCACCAGCTTGGTTTTTAATTCGAATCGACATCCATAAATTCACTTTATTAAAATTGTTTTGTCATGACATATATCTATGTGTGTATATATTTCAAGTATTTTATGTAAAAAAAAACATAAATTATTTGTAAGAAAAATACGGAAACCAGGAAACTAGGTCCAATTTGGAGAGGTAGAACAAATGAAATCCGGAAAAAAAACATTATTTCCTGCTTTTATTTTCATTCTATCAGTACTCATAGAACATTTCCGTACATTAGCATTGAGGATCTGGCAGCATAAACGACCGATCCATTTCCAAATGTGATTAAGTTTCCTTTTTGTCCTATTTTTGCAGAAGATGACACACAGATTATTTTAAATTCTAGACATATAGTTATCATTCTTAACAGGGGTAACACAAAAGAGGAATTTAAATAGCTTAACATACAATCTAGTCAAGAAATTTCACCCGTGAATAAATATTTACTATATTTATTTATTTTTACCTTTTTGTGATTGTTTTCTATTTTTTGAGATAACTCAGAATTTTGGAAGTTAATAGCTTGCACATTTAGTTTTTTGAATCGAATTAAACACGTGTTGTCATGCTAATCATACGTTTTAACACTAAATGGTGAATAATAATATTAAGTTAATTTATTATTTTTATAGTTTTGAAAATACTATCCATAGAAAACTGTATAATTGGACACATGTACCTGAGAGTATTTTTGAGTACATGCACACACGAAGGCTGAAAATCCTGCAACCGATACATAATTAAATACCATCATAAAAGCTAATTTCTATTTGAATTTTATTTATTGAATCATTTGATCCCTCCATATGTTAATACTAACTCTAAGAAAAAAAAATTCATTTATTTCTTAGAAAATTTCTCACGTCAATTATAATAATGTATTTAATATTTCATCTTTTTCGAAGAGAATTTTCTGCGACGATGACAGATGAGTTTGATTGTCTTAATTGCGTCATTAAAAAATTGCATATGGATTCAATTTAAATCTTGAAATGATTCATAGTTTACAATCGTTATAAAACATTATGAAATACATTATATGCAAAATGGTTTTTTTCTTAAAAAAATTACGAAGTATGCATATTAAATGCAAAAAATAAAATTAAATTAATAATTTCGATACTTATAAAAAAGTCATTTCATTTTTATAAAAAGAATTAAAAATCTACCTAAGGCGTCATAAAAAGAAATTTGTTTTTCTTTTGAATTCAAAAGGTTTTTTTTTTATTTTCTTAAAGATGTTTTCGCAATATGTACGAGAGCGTAAACTAAACGCGGAGCACATTTTTGGCCTGAAAAAATGCCTGAGTTTTCATAAATTTTTTATCATTGTTACCCATACGGTTGTTTATAATATAGAGTTAATAAATTTAATATTTCATAAACAATTAATTTTGCCTTTTAACATGTAAAAGGATAGCTCATTTAGCATTAAGGTATAGGAGAAAAAATGCAAAACACATTTTATGAAAGGAAAAAAAATGTGTCAAATCGCATGAAAATGAGTAGTTTCATAAAATAAGTAATTCTATACAGAATGGTGATGCCAGAATATAATATTAACGTTGGAGTACTTTTATATCTGAAAAAATATTCCGAATTTGGGTCCTATTCTTCAACAATAACCGAAGAGACACACACAGACTTAAAACCGTTTTAAATGCAAAAAAGAAAAAAATGGAGTGAAACATTTTATGAATAAAAATATTAATTTACTGAACATAAAAAAGCACTTTCGTTCATATTTCAAACAGAAATAAAATAAATAAAAGAATGAGAAGAAAAAAAACGATTGTGTCTTTAAATATTGCTTCCTTCTTTGTTCAATCACCCTGAGAATGAGTGAGTGGATATTAACGTCGCGCTGTGAGTGACAGCGAGAGATAGACCTTTCTTTTTAGTTAGTTTCACTAAACAAAAAAAGAGTTTAATAGGTTATTAATTACTTAGTAGATGAATGTAATGATTAGATTTGTTAAATATTAAAAGAGAGTTGATTTTCCCTGATAATTCTTTAATTATATGTAGTATGAAAATGTATGAAAAACGATTAACGGAGCAATTATTGATGGTTAAATGCAAATATAAATATATTTTAAGTAACTTCTCTTAACCTTAAAAGAATCAGCGTTATTTCACAAATAATAAATATATCCTATTCCTAATTGCTAATAGGTAATAAACGCAATAAAAAATGTTATATAATTCTCCTTATTAAATATGACTTTTTTACCAAAAGAGTCATAAAACGTTTCTGAGATAAAGACTTAAATATTCTAATTATACTCGTATGTGCTTCTTTAATTAACATTACAACTTTTAGTGTGCATTAGAACATTAAATGCATTGATTAATGCATTAAATTAAATACCCTTTCCTTTTAAATAGGTTAAATTACAAGCTAAGACAATTAAACGCATTTATTTTCAAAATTACTCTCAGAAGTGGGAAGCTGCGCCTTCCAAAATCAGTTGCAAGCTGAAGCGAATCAAGTTATTTAAAGCATACTCATTTGGCTGCTCAATTAGATAATTATGAACTTGGACTATATTTTCTTCTCTAGTTATAACTGTACTTACTCTATGCTAACAACGTTTATGCATGAATTAACTGCAAAACCCCCTGTGATAGCCAAAAGGGCTAATTTACTCAACAGCTAAGTATTCAGGGAATTGAGAAAAGTTGGAAATGAAGAAGAGTTTCAATTACTTCAAAAAGATAATGAACTGGTAAGTAATTAATAATTTGCTTTTCAGTTCTCTTTTAAGGGTAGTTATTCATCTTAACAACAACCATGAACTGAGAAGAACAAGCACCGATATTAAAACTCAGTGGAAAAGGAAAAAGTCTGGAAGATATGGCACGAAAAATTATGTCTAAGCATAATTAAATATCTTCGAGATTCCTGGAAGCATGCATACACGTCCAGAAAAAAAGAGAAAGTTAAAGGGCAAAACTTATACATTCAGAATAAGATTGATACGTGTCTAAAAACAGATTACCATTGCTTTAAAAATAGACACTTAATAACAATAAGCAATTAACAGAAACTATACTAAATTACTTAATTTATCCTTTCAAGAGTAAACATTAGTTCCCTTTTTTTTGCAAAAAAAAATCTTTTGTTATAAAGACCTTATTTATGTACTGATTAAGAGACTTTTTAAGAAAAAGGAAACCAACTTATTTTTATTATATTTTCTAGTCGTTTGGAAATTTTAATATTCTTCAAACATTGCAGTACAAGAAAATTATTAAAAATATATATAATAATTACAAAGAGCTATACAAAATCATTGAAATCTAGCTAAGTTAAAAATAAATTATTCGAGATTTTTACTCGTGATTTAGAATTCGCATAACATATTTCAGGAAACAGTTTGAAATTTTTTTTACCGTTAACAATAAATAGCATTTGATAGCTTAAAAAAGTGTGTATATGTTTTTGTAAAATTTAGTATGTCCATCTAAACTTTTTTTAAGGAAGATTATTTAAAAATATAAATTTTCTATGCCCAAGAAATGCGAAAGGGAAACGTAAAAAGTTTTGACTAGTCGATTTCCAAACAATTATAATAAAATAAAGGTATTTGTGATCAGCTGATCTACGGATACTTATAGGAAGGTGTAATTTAA
The DNA here is from genome assembly GCA_019973975.1 of Trichonephila clavata. NCBI lineage: Eukaryota > Metazoa > Arthropoda > Arachnida > Araneae > Nephilidae > Trichonephila > Trichonephila clavata. The sequence continues at coordinate 82,331 of BMAO01025876.1, read as the reverse complement.
TGAGTTCATTTAAGTAAAAAGATTGATTATCTAACAGTATCGTTATACATAGATGAAAAAAAAAGAAATTTAAGTAATAAATGTTATGAAATAAGTAATACATTCAACGAATTTCTTGAAAAAAAAAAAAAAAAGGTTGATTACGTTATATAAAAAGAGATTCTACCTAATACTTATAACAGTTTGGAGTGAGTAAGTGTTTATTGATGTTGAACGAAAAAAAACACGATCCAAACGTTTGAAAAAATAAAACAGTTGGTGAGAAATCAGGTGAATATGGTGGATGGTCTAGAATTTCGTAGCCCAGTGCGTGCAATTTTTGACGAGTGGTCATTCAGACATGCAGTGTAGCATTGTCGTGGAGAAGAATTGAGCCTTTCCTCATTGTTTAAAGTACAAGTTTCTGGTGCATTTTCGATATTTCATTACAATACTTTTCCGCTGTAAAGAATTCGCCTGGTTTTCTAAAACTGTGATGGATCGAAACTGCAGACAATCACCAAACAGTCACTATAACCTTCTTTTTATGGAGTTTTGGTTTCAGTAAATATTATGAAGCTTTGTCGGCCTCTAGGCACTACCTTGAACATTGCCAATTGTTCTACAGAATCCACTATTCATCATACGTCAATTAAGAAACGGATTGTTCTGGTTGTAATGAAAAAGTTCAGAGAAGATGTTTCAAAACATTTATTTTTTTAAACCCGTAAATCCATTTTTTTAAAACTTTGTCAATCGTTTTAGGTGACGAGAAATAGTTGTAAGAGTTACGTATGGTTCTTCAGCGTAGTATTTAAAAGCATTGCCGGGGCTTTGTTCAACTATCGCTCTTAGGACTTCGTTGTTTGCAACTGTCTCCAGCCTGCCATGGTTTTCATTTGTGAGATTTAAGTCACCAGATTCGAACTTTGTGTAACAACGTGAAACGGTACGTTTATTTGCTAAACCGTCTTCAAATGCAGCCTTGATGTTTCGGGTCGCTGCTGCAGCATTATGATCACTCTTCCACTCATACAATAATACTCTAAAATCTCGAGAATCTATCCTACTATTAAACATTGAAAATTATACGAAAATTACTGTATTTTTCGTTAAAACATATCAAATAAAATAGAACGGGTTTTTAGCTTTAAAATGATATAAAATATATCAATATATCAAAAAAGTCTTATATTAGGAAAAAATCTCAAAACCACACTGGTGGAGATCAGACACTTCATATGTTACGATCTAAAAGATTAATCCAAATTTAGTTAAATCTTTCAATAATATTAAGGTAATAATATGCATGTAGTTTAAGCTTTAGGTGCACTTTTTTTATTTGGAGTTAATAAATGTGTGGTAACCTCCCTTACATCCGAACCCTCTTGTCTATCTGAAAACCCGGCTAGATGTGTAGGAGGAACTAAATAATCTACAGACATTATGTCAATCCAATTTGATTTATTAATTCTTATTATGGATTATAAACAAACACAACACAATTCTAATTAAGGTATATAACAATGGTAGAGTGCAGAGATGAGATATACAAATGCAGGGATAATATTACAGAACTTCAACTGAATCTAAGATAGCTTAAATACACTCATTTACAACTACGCCGCACACTAATAATAAGCTTTTACTTAATCAATTTTAACGATACCTGATTCCTTAATGCTTCGGTTCCTTCACGGAGAACTTCAGGCACTATCTTTAGCTGAATCAAATGCTGATGGCTCCACGCTCCGTAATATTTAATTCCACTGCTTTTCAATCTTCAATACCCACTTCTCCTTGTACACATCAAACGTATCAACCTCCCTTAACGTGTCAACAACTACGTTTCGACAGCTCACTTTCTTCACTTTACTTAACTTAACTAAACTTAACTTGACCTCTTTCTTCACTCTCTTTCAACTCGCGAAAACCGAATTTATATAATATTCCTCATTTACATAAATCACGTTTGGTTTCTCGATGAAGGTTGGTTGAAATAATTATTTTGATTTAAAGATAAAAGAAGTAATTAGTAGAAGCACGTATAGATCCGTTACAAGTGTATTTTTTTTTTTTGAGAAATTAAAGCTATTGTCTTTGTAAAGAAAAATGTGGTATCTTCCTAGTCGATTTTGTTTATAATTAATAGAATAATTTTTTTTGTTTTAGTAAAATTAAAATGAGCTCGTGTGTTATCTCAAATTTTAGTAGAATGCGTATGAGTTTAAACAAGAAACGTGTTACATATTTTTCTTAAATGCAATTTTACGTTGAATTTTATTATTATTTGGAGTTATATTCCTAATTAAAATCTAACTAATTAACGAGATTCTCATTAATTAAGTTATTTTTATTTCACCTTTAAAAGATGTCTGAATGTTAAAAATCTAGTACAATTAATTAAAACATTTTAATGGAGATTGGGTGGGGAAATATACTCTATGCAGCTCTTTTTAATTATTTAAGAATTAATGTCTTATTTATAAAAAATATATGTTTCTACTTCACGGTTCTAAGTCAATCTGTCTTTTTCTAAATTTAATGTTCGAAAGTGATATAATATTGGTGAATAATACACAAAAAATCTCGAGTTAAATGTATTAGCCACATAAAATATATATGTGTCATTTCATCATTAATTTGGTGGTGCATAATTAATTGGAATTTTACATTTTATACTAAAACCAATTATCAAAATTTAAAATTTTAATTCGTAATTAAAATTTATAATTTTAAACCGTGTTTCATACTTATAAATGCATCATAAATATTATATATATAAGTATGGACTAAAAAAATCGAATATTGCTTTTAAATTTTTTTTTATTGTTTCTTGTTTTATTTTTATTTTGAATATTATTTCAAATAAGTTCCTGAACTTTAAGTTATTTCAAAAGAATTTTTTAAATAGTGTATGAAACAGGAAAAGGTCATCCTACATTGGAACGGTCTCAAGAGCATCTAAAAAAATAATAATGATTTATGAAAAGAAGCTGGGGGGAAATAAATACAGCGGAAGAAAATAATTTTACCAATATATCAGAAGATTTCTATTTATTTAAACTAATAATGCTGAAAATAATTAATTTCGAAATTGCTGTAGCATAATTTAAACGGAATGTGCTTTGAAACTCAAATGTTAATGTTTCATAAACATTACGTATCATTAAGACAATATTTACCGAAATATCTTTTAATTTGTGCGATTGCACTTCTACTTTAAATAGCAGGGCATAACGTTGATTACTTCTTTACATCGCTATACACTTCACCTCTACTTGCTTTAGGTAAATGCATTAAATAATTAAGAGTTTTTAATGACTGAAGTAAATTGTTAATGTAAATGTCAATAAATTCTCATTTAATGTGATATTAAGTTTAAATATTGAGTCTTTAGTAAAATTGCCTTTAACAGAGTTTAACGTTAATTTACGTACATTTAATGATCAATAAAACTTTTAGTTTTTTTTACGAAGTTTGATTTCTCAATATATTCGTGTATTATCAATTGGATTGAAGTTATACTTTTGTTTAAAAAATGCAAAATTTTACTTAGAAATATTAGCACAAAATTTAATAATACTAAAGTGTAATCTGATTTAGTGTAGAATTTTTTTATTTTAATTTAAAACTCACACACAATTAATTCTATCAATTAAAGAACCATTCTATTAATTCAAATGGTTTAAAAATTAGAAGAATTTATTTTCCCGTTTTATAATCGTTTGCTAGATTATGCATTTCACATTTTATGCCATTTAATTCAAAATTCCCACATTATCTAATCGTCAAAAGGTTTGAAAAATGTTCAAAAGAATATATCTTTTTTTTTATGCCAAAATAATTTGGGTCCTTTTATTACCCCTCTTTAAAAAAATTTCTTTCGTATTTGGGTCCGTCGATTGCGAGTAGGTGTAAATTAAATTAAGATTTATTCAGTTTTGAAGTATTTTTATATGAAGTGATAAAATCGTTAATTAAAATTGACATCAAAGTAAAATCAAAGGTATTTTTTACTGAAAATATGAAGCTCTTTAAGTGGGTTTGGGTTCCCCTGACGTTTAATTTATTAAATTTTTGATAAGATACCTGTCACTCTTTGTCTTTATGAGTTTCAGGTTTATGCTTATTTTAACGATTGTGTTTTGCCAGATCATGAATGCATAAAATATTCTTTAACTCAGCATAAAATCGAATTTTCTTTAAATTTAAGACATCAAAAAACATTGGGAGGGAGGTAATTCTATGGTTCAAATTCGATAAGAACAAAAGAATAGTATGGACAATTGTATAGATAGGATTCTCGACAGTTTTGATTATAATACAGCTACTAAATATCAAAAATATTGGAAATAGTTTTTATTAGTGATATTTCTCCAAGGATTCTAGAAGTATTAAATATAAATGACTTAGAGTCTTTTATTTCTGGTATGTAAAGTCTGAAAAGTTTCGTTGAAATCTAGACGACATGGTATGTAAACAGTTTTCGGGAAAACAAAACAAGAGATATATAAAATGGGAAGCGTTTCTTTATAAAATTCTAAATGGAATTTCTAGAGTAAAACACACACTCTCGAGTGGAAAATAATATATGTACAGAAAAATAATATATGTTTTTGTTCAATTTAATACAGTAATATCTTTTCCCTGGAATTAATTGAAAAAATAATACATTTTTCGAGTACTTAATTTTTATTACTTTTCTTCACTTACTTAGTTCTTTTTGTTGTTTAATATGAAAAATGACAGAAACTTCAATAATTATTTTATTAGTACAATATATCAGTAAAAATATATTTAAATACATTTGTTCTTTTGTACATTTCGAGTTCAATATTTATAACACTCAGCATTTTACTGTAAAAAAAAATATCAGTTTTCTGCAATTTCTAAGAAGAGAGCATTTCAACCAAATAACTGAAATCTTTCTAGTTCGTTTAATTGAAAATTTTCTGATACTTTCTTTGGTTATGTGAAAAATTAGATACAACTCTTTTTTTCATGCGAATCTGAACATATTAAAAACGTTGTAAATCAAAGTTCTGCAGAAGGTCATTCACACTTTATGAAAACGATTTTATATTTCATTTTCTCGTCTGCATTTTGAGATAAGACTTTGGTAACTTCATAATAATTGTCTGCTAAGATTTTCTTTTGATTGTAATGTAAAATAAATTGTAATGAAAATAAAAGATTTATTTTAAAAATGGCTCCTAAAAATGATGCATGGCTTGAAGGTTAAATAATTGCGCTTTTAAAGCAGAAATATTCGTATCAACAAATTATAAAGTGGTTTAAAAATCTCGGTTATTGCATTTAAAAGAAAAGGTATTTCTATTATATTAAATTTGAAAGGGAAAAAGCATCTAGCAGAAAATAAAAATGAAAACATGACCACGAAACTTCATCCTAAGACTTTTCAAACGCAGACAGCTATCAAGAAGATCTGCCGACTGAAAGATTCATTGCATCAAAACTAGGAATGTCTTTCGAACTGTAATTAAAGTCATTCATAAGGATTTAAAGTTAAAACATATGTTTAATCCTAAAATCCGTCTCCTTTTTTAAAACATAATGCTAAAAGAACAGCAAATTGTAGAAAATTATACAAAAAACAAGTAGCTGCTGAAAAATGAAAATTTAAGGTAATATTCGATGAGGTATGTGCATATTTAAGGGACTTTAGTAAAAGAATATCAACTTTCTATTGCTCAACTGACGGGAATGACTGTACGAAATAGCCTCGCCTGTGTACAGTTAAGTTCCTAAAGGGAGATTCATGATAGTTGCAGAATTTTCTAACAACGGTTAATTAAAAATCAAAAAAGTCTCAAGTAAAGTTAAAATTAGTTCACTCTACACAGCAGAATATTTTAGATGCAATTTTTGAAGAGGAAATTCTAATTTTTTATGGAAAGGTCACACATTGATAAAGTTGAGTTTCCCAAGGGAAAAGCTTCTAATCACACGTCTTATTTAGCAAAGAAAGAATCAAAAACAGGAATAAAGTGTAACCCATTTGATAAATACGTGTAAAATCACCCTACGCTTCTGCAATTGACTGGTTTTTGCATTCGGTTTATTAAAACGAGCCTTTGGAAAACCGTATCCAAGAACACTGAACGGACTTCGAACACGGTACGAAATTCGAGCTAGAGCTATTGTCAAGAATCATGGCTATCAGATAGAAGGAAATTTCCACAAAAAAGTGGTATTTATTGATAAAAATTAACTATCAAAATCGTTTCCACATAGTGTGAAATACCGTCTGTATTTTAATTTTTCCTAAACACAACATGGTGATGTAGCATTTTTTCTATCTGTGCATCAATTTATGGATCCTATATGAAAGAAATCAACGGCAAGATCGTGAAACCACGACAAGACACAGATCGTTTTAAAATTCCAACATCTCGGTTCATCTTCAGAGGTTTAAAAAGATGACGTTCAACTTGGTGGGTCGTCTGGATTGAAAGAACGTCTCGATCTTAGCTTTTTTCACACGCCTGTTTAACCTTTATCGAACCTTTATCTTTCATGAAAACCACACACACATACATGAAACGTAAAAGCCTCAAATATTATTTCATAGGTTTGGATTGATAATAACAATGATGGAGAACTTCCCGTTTGTTAAAGATCACAAGGGGAACATGAATTTATGTTAATTATTTTTAAAATGTGGTTGAAAATAGGAAACATATTTTTAATATATTTAAAAATCAGAATAATAAACAATATTTCTTATTTGCTGCTTATTTGTTGGATAGAGAAAATTGTGTTTATTTAATTATAATGCAATATATTTAATAGAATTTTCAGCTTGATATATCATTATAAGTCAATTATACTGAAAAACAAAATTAGTATCCATTCAAAGTACCAAAAAGAGTTAAGGATAAATTCCTTGCATGCATATTTGATGAAACTTTTTTCTATTCACAGTAAGATTTAAATCAATATGATTCAAAATGAATCAAAGTAAATGTAACTTATGCCGTAATTTTTGATGTAAACAGTCTAATTGCCTAAACCTACACTTTTGTTTAATTATGTTCATCTTCAGCTCGTGATTTATCAAATAAATTGGAGAGTAATCGTTTTTATAAAAACTAGCTTGAGGTATAATTAATATTTTAAACCTAATACACAGAAATATAGCAAAAATTCTTGAAATGAAAAACTAAAATCTTTGCAATTTTCTTCAGGGGTATATTTAATTTACGCAATGAAATCGAATTAACTAAAACATGTTTTTGTGATTATCGAAGTATTTTTGAAGGGAAAGCATTCATTGCGCTCTGTATTTTCAATTTTTTTGTCACTGTTTGCTTTTAATTGCTTAATAAAATATAAAATTTCCGTCATCTTATTTTTTAAAAAAATTGAAGTATAAAATTACAACAGATGCTACATGAGTAAATGACATTTTTAAATAAACGAATGAAGATAAAACATCACAAATACCTGACATTAATGAAAATAACCTGTTATGACCGAATTTTTTGTTGAAACGTATCTTACTTTTTTTTTGTTAAATTGTTATATTCCTTCAGCAAGGGAGTTGTTGCTTTCCCACTAAGGATTTATTTTAATTCACTTTACACACTGAGACAAAGTGAGCTCTGTTGGGGACGGATGTCGTAACGTTGAACCACAGCCAAGTGACGAGAACGACATATTCCCTCTCCGAATTTCTACGGCAATGGGAAAATTCAGAGCCTCGACAGATTTAAAGTGCATCAAACCCTCTATACTGTGGATTTTCAGTGACAAAATTTGAACCCGCGACTGGGCAGTGCCGGTTAAGAGCTCTTGACCCTGATAACCCGTCTACCGTGGACTAGAATGAGGTTTTGGAAAAAATTTAGTTATAAAAGCTGATATATTTTAAGAACGTTGTAATTATATTATTTATAGGAAGTATATAAAGTCAGACCTATGCGATTATTATTTACAGTTGTAGGATGGGAAGAATCAAAATATATTTATTATTAGACACCATGATGACTGATTACAAATATTTACTTCTAAATTGAAACGAATCTTTAGCATATTTCATATAATTAAAGTTGTTCCTGGGTAGTCATTTATATTGAAAAATTCAAAAAACAAAGATCAGATATATTTAAAAGTTAAATGAAAGAAAAATTATTGTTAGACATTCGGCAATATATTGGTTGCATTTAATCTAATTTTTAGCAGATTTTCAGATATTTTAAAAAAGCAAATAAATTTTAGAGTATACAATAAATAAAATCTTGACATAACCTATTTATAAATATTTTATATGTTATAAATGTTAGAAATTCTGAAAAAAGTTGACATGAAAATTTACTATTAAATTATACATTTCTTTTTAGTTTTAATAACATTGTCTGCAATTTATTTTATTCTGATGCTAAAATTTCAGATAGCTGTAAAAATAAACTTAAATCGTGCACAATTTTATATCCAAAGCTTCATAACATAAATTATTTTTTACATAAAACACGAGACCAAAACACAATGATCAACATAACAACTTAACAATAATTTTTAAAATCAGTAAGATGGTATTAATGTCCTAAAGAAAATTAGCACTTTACTAAAAATTAAATAAATACCAAAAAATAAATTTTTTTAAAAAACTTTTTTTATCTTTATTTTCGACGTAAAGCATTGCAATTAGTAAGATTATTTCTGCCATAAAAATAAATTTTAAAAATGAGCACTTTCGGTCAGGTAAATCCGTTTGATGATAATAAAAACTGAAATAATCTGAAAGAAAAAATTTGGTACTTATTCTCAAAATCTCAAAATAATTAGAAGCCTCAAAAATTAAATAAAAATTGTGTTGATGATCCTGAGATAAAAATATACAATAAAATTAACTTCAAAGCTAAGTTGATGTTTTAGGTTTTTTTTTCTTCGTAAAAATGATAATGAAACTGAATTAATCTAAAATAAAAATAACAAATGCGTAAGCACAAAAGAAGTTTGGATATTCGTTTGACACAAAAATAAAAAAAATCTATTGTTTTCTCGAAACAAAGCCTTAGAAAATGGCAGAATTTCAAAACAATTCGAAAAGGTAAAAATTTAGAAACTCCCAATTCTGTTTGGTATTTTTCTACAAGTATTTAAAATCATTTATTTCTATTGAAAATATCATTTTTCTCTGTAACATGTATTTTTATAAGTCTTTGTTGGCTTGAAATCAAATATTTCATTCTCTGAAATAACTGCTTTTATTTTTTTTTCTTTCAAGTAAGTACTCATTAAGATTATATATTTTCGAGAAATTGAGGGGAAAAAAAGCTTTGTTTGCGTTATCTTAGAACCAAAATAGAATAGAAGTCGCATACGTATTTTACTACAGCCTTATACACCTTTTCATAGGCATTTTTTTCAGTAAGCGCATAAAATATTCTTAATGTTTTAGTACTTCTAACAAGTAATTTTATTCGTTTAAATTTGAGGGGTATCAATAATATTTGATTATTATAGTTAATGGTCCACTATTTATGTTTACTAATTATTCTTGTCACGAAATTAATGTTTTCATTTGACAGCTTATTGTGTACAAAACTTGTCATGAAAAGTTTGCAAAGCTACCAGAAAACTTATATATCTTTATTTGCCTTCATGAGTATTTTAAAGTTTGAAAATTTCTGACAAAAGCATTGGACATTAATTAGAAGAAGTCTGAAAAGTCTTTTAAAACTTTTAAAAAAGAATTTAAATAAATATTACAACTTATATCTCGCGTTTTGACTGTCGTAAATAATTTTAAGTAATTAGTCCAGATTCGCGTATATTGTGCTGTGTAGTTTGTGTTGAATATTTAAATAATCTTTTATGCGCATGGATAAATATAAATATTAATTTTCATTGAAACATATTCCCTCAGAATTTGCTTGGAATCAAAATGAATTATAAATAGGTTTTTTTAATCTCTTAATGAAAATTTCTGTAATAATACATCAAATATCCACTGCAAAAAAAATTATTGTTTTCGAGATATTTGCCCTAAAAAATCTATAAATATGATTTTTAATGCAAATATCTTGATATATGATTTTTTTCTATTTATTGGAAATAAAATATAGGTGATAATGAAGTATTTAATTGCTGCGTGAGTGAGGGAATATTACCATCGAACTGTTCAGCTGCATGAGGGATTTTGGCGACGTAATTTTTCTCGTAATTTTAAACCATGGTCAAGTGTCGAGGACGATACCTGAGCTGGCACCCCTCTTCTAACTACCACACTAAATGGGGGACATTTGAGCTCTCGAAAGATTTAACGTGCATCGCTCCACTACACGGCAGGTCTTCAGTGGTGCTGGGCTCGAACTCATTGCAAGCGAACCACAGGTCCGTTACCTTGACCACTAGGCTACCACGACCTCATTCAATTGCTGCTCTTGATATTTTAAAACAAAATCATTAAGTTTTAAAATGAAAATAATTGTAGGTGCTTATCTGAGAATACGATTTGTTTATCATATCAGGAATATAATGATGTTATAATTATACATAAAGCATGTAAAGAAGAATTTTGCATTTGTATGTAAATTTTCTAATATGTTCAACAAGGCGCCATGCGCGAGTTTTAAATTCTCAGTTTAATGAATTCCCAAATGCACAGAACCAATTTCAGTTTTCCTAAATTAACTTTTATGCTAATGAGTCATTTCAATATGACAGCGAATGACAGTTCGAATCAAGTTCAGTGCCTTATGATCGAGTATTTTTCGAGACACACTTTTACTGTGACGAAAGCTTCCTCGGTGATTAAATGAACAGCATAATTAAAATCAGATTTTTTTTGTCTTTTATAAGAATATATAATTAGTATTCATATAAAAATATAATGGCTCTCTAATATAATGCCTATTGTGATATGATTTATTTTTGTAATCTCTCTTATGTCACATAATAAGTAAAATTATAATAAAAGATTTGCTCTTCTTGAGGTTAGATAATGGCCTCCTCCTATTTGAAGACATTCAAAATTTACATATTATTCAAAATAGGAAATTAATTGGTAATATCCTTACATATTGTTTAATTGTCAGATATTAAATTGCTTATTTCATTTTTCAATCTTGGAAAATTTTTAATAGTATCAATTTAAAAATTGCATCGATAAAATATTGACTAGCATCAGGTTCATCAAAGAAGAGTTTTGAATTGTTAGAGTTATGTAACAAGATGCCTGACATAAAATTTCTTTATATTTGCACTCTATTTTTCTTCGAAGATATTTAATTAGTATTAAACTTTTATCAGAATATAGAAATGTACAACGAATTTTTCACATTAAACACTAGAACTTTTTCTAAAAGTAGAAGATAAGGAAATTAGCGAAACTAATTTTTTTACATAATTTCATGCATATGTGTCCTAATGATCGTGGTCATGAGTCTCCTTTCGAGTGATATTCAAATCAATTTTTTATTCCAGCCCTAATTCCATCAAAGATTTTCTATATTAATAATAAGTGCTATAAATGGGACTATCCTCAAAGACTTTAATGAGCATGGTGTGGAGTGAGTGAATATTAACATAGTACTTTTTTACTACACGTGGGCTTTTAGCGACGGACCTCGTAATTTTGAACCATGGACAAGTGACGAGGATGACTCTTGAGCAGGTACCCCATCTCCTAACTACCACACCACATTTGCTCTTGTTTCCATGTGTGTGTTAAGTGACATTCTTTTTTTATGAATCTCCATCAAATGACGAAACCATCTCTGCTAGAACCCCCTATGTTCTTAAATTACGCATCTCTGCTTCATGAAAATTCTGAGCCTCTACGGATTTAACATTCATCAACCGTGCTACATAACAGTATTTAGAAGTTTAAGACAAGAACCCTTCCTTTTTTCTTTCATTGTAAGTTTGTTATTCCATCCTTTAGGCTACCGAGATCATTTAACAGTTTTAAATTTAAATTTTGGCCATAAATCCAAAATCAAATAGATAATTTTCATTTTTGGATTCGACTGATTAAGGACGCTTGAAACACTTTATATACAGAATGATTTAAAACTCGCAGGATGTACTTTGTTTGGATATAGGAAGATATTTTTGAGTAGAGCTGTATAGATGAAAAACATGTTGAGAATCACATTCAACAAATTTCAAAGAGGACATACATTACTTTCTTATAAAGAGTTCCAACTTCTATTTTTAAAACATTGAATAACCCATGTTTTTAAAGATCAAATTGATTATTTTCAGAACCTGATTGCTAAATCATCCGTTGCAGCTCTTTGGATATAAGCGTATCTCTACAGCGATAGTCATCCATTCTTCATTGTTGTTGCCAAACTTGTATTTCTGCTGTGGATACAATTTTTCGAAACAATCGCAAACATTACTGCAAGGAAATAAATTAAATTCTACCTTTTCAACTGAGCTTAATTCGAAGCTGAACACATCTCTAAAGAATATCTCTACAGCCCATCAAATTCCAAGACGAATGCACTAGACACCACTCCCTTCAGAAGAGTCATCTATTAATGGTCAATGCAGTCACTGTCTCAATTATACTTTGGATCGTTGATTAGTACGCATCAAGTGTTGTGAGTCTGATCAAGCTGTCCCTTTATTCTCAAGTTTTGTCATTGTTGTAGATCAATTATGTCAATCTCATATGATGTAAGGGGCCACATGATCTATTTTATATCATGCTGGGGGCAACATGCTCTAAAAACTAAAAAATATGGTTTTTAGAATGATTATATTATGCTGTACATATTTAATAGAGTCAATGTCAAGCTCAATGTATTGTGCATTATCCATACATGGAAATTCTTAAGAAACATAATTTCGTAATTTAAAAGTCATTTTTATTTCTTATTTCAAGATTAGATTTTAAAAAAGTCGAACACAACGATATTATTCTAATCAAAACTAACTTATTTCTACACTCATTTCCGTAGAAAAATGTTCCAAAGGAAGAAACCTCTCTCTCTCTCTCTCTTACTATGTGCAACTTCCGAACTTACGCTATAGGGATCTTTTCCGTTCTTATTTGCAATCACGGACCATCAAACGAGAAGAAAAGAGCCACAAGAACAAACAATCCAAAAAGAAAGAAAGCCAAAAAAAGAGGAGAGAGACAGGACTAAGGGAAAAAACAAAAGCAATACTTGGCACTCCTGAGCAAATTTGTTCTTTTTTTATTATTCTCTTGCTCCATTTCGCGGCCAATTCTTCCAAGAAGTTCGTCACTTCCTGTTTGTCACATTTCATTTGTATAACTAAAAGTTTTTTAGATTCATTCTTTTCCAGATTTTCCTTTATTTAGATGTATCAAAACAAGAGAGAATTTTTTTGCACCACTTAAATGATACATATTTATTAACTTCCTAATCGGTTCTATTATTAGAGCGTAATGCAATTACTACTTTAAAAAATGAGTTTTTTGTTTACCAATAATTATTTTTCTGCTTATTGTGTTCTAAAGAAAAGTATATTCAATACAACTCCCAATAAAGTTCTCAAAAGTGTAAATGTTCAATTGAAAAAGTTAAACTAACAAAAACTTCGAAGAAAGTTAAACCTATAGCACTCAAGTTTAAGAAAATATTACTTGGTACGTAGGGGATTCTAAAAGTAAGGTGACAAACCAATTCAGAGTAAAAGTTTAGTAAGGAAATATAAACATGTATATATTTATAACGTAGAAAGACAAAGGTACTTATTATTTCTTTACATAGTCACCATACTTACATTGTTCCATCGGTACACGAAACCATCGAAACCAGCCTCTTAGAAATCAATGCCAAGGCTGTGCAACCACGTGAAGGTAGATTACTGAACCTCAACATCGATTCTGAAATGCTGACCTCCTAAGTGATTCTTTTAAGGTCGAATAAGAGATGGAAATCACTTAGTGAAATGTCGGGAATGTAAGAAGGGTGGTCCAATACCTCCTACAGAAAACGCTCTTTCTTCATGCTGGTCTGCTTTTGTCAAATATGCCGGTTCACGGCATTTGACAAACCTTTAAGGTCATCGTGAACACTTCTACCAATTGCTGATGAATTTCAACTTAAGAATTTTTTATTAAACGTAACAAGTATTTCAATAGCATGCCATGTTTCCGTCACAACGCAAACATCTTCTAACTAAGATTTCTCGAAAATTAGCTGCATCTACGGCTCTGTTTGAATGCTGTGATTGTCTTCGTTATCTTCTGAGGAACTTTTATTCCTACGGATAGCCTGCACAACCGTCAGAGCACTTATTGTCTTGCTTTTTGAAACCTCTTAGCACTTACGTATTACAATGTACCAGTATCTTTAGATCAAAAGATGTTGCCAAACACCACTATATGCAACCACTAATAAAAAGTCCATTCCGTGCATGTACCAAAGTAATAATAATGATAATAACGATGACAGCATTTGGTGAGGCCTTATGAATTGGCAAAACTGGACAGACAGTATTGTCACACATACTGCTTTTTTAATGTATGATGCAAATAAAAGGCTACATAAAATTATATCTAATTTTAGGTGAGGTGAGACATGGAAAAATACTCGAAAAGAAATTTCAAGGTCAATAATCGTATGTTTCAAAATAAAAATTATTTCTTGTGATAACGTCAGAGAACTCCTTTTTTATTTCCAATTCCTATTATTAGTTCACACTCTCTCCCTATATATATATATATATATATATATAATGGATAGCACGTTGGACTTCTAGTAGAAAGGTCATAGTTTCGAAAACCACCTGGGATGGCCTAATTTCTGAGAATACGATTTCTTTTTCACTATACTATTGTATAAGAATAATTAAACTTAAATCAAATGAATAAATTATAGCAATCAAAAAATATTCCAACACACTATAAATAGAATGGAAAATTGTTGTCTATTTTGTCACTTAATATTGTGATTCTGTGATATGTATATACATATTTATATTAATTGTAACTATTTGATAAAAAGTAACTAAAATAAAAAATTTTCTCTGTTGACCTAAGTAAAAGTTGACTTAAACGTGCGTTTTTTTAAATATTACTTGTTATATGCTTTTAATTTACCAAGAATCCCATTTTCCTTATTGAATGGTGATTCTCAAAATGCGCGTTGAAGTTAATCATAACTTGGTTCATGTTATATCTGTCTTTTACAGTAAGAACTTCAAGATCTTGCCGCTTACGGAACCAAAAAAAACAGGATGTAACTATATTAAAGAAGAAGAAAAAAACTACATTAGTAAAGGATCCTTTTGGACATGATTGATAAATTAAATCAGTTAAGGGATGCAAAAGGGATTATAGAACATGGAAGACTTGATTCCGGTGATTTTCCAGTTTCACGTGAAAAGCGAAAATATAGACCTGAAATTCCCACGCTGAAGTCAAATTGAAATTTTATGCAGGAAAACTAATACGAAAACCTTTTTTAAGATGTTTGTGTAAAATGAACTGTCTCAGTGGTAAAATATCGAATGTGAAAATAGCTTCAAAATATACTGGGGGGGGGGGGTACTGGGATCCAAAAACTGAATTGTTGGAATTTTTCTAGTACTTATTGTAAGTTTTAAAACAGCGCATACATTCTCTTTAATATATCAAAGATTTCTAATTGCAGTGCTGAGTTGCGGAACGTATTGCAAAAGATAATAATTGAAATAGGTACTAAATTTTCTTTCCTTGAAACCCTTTGATTTTGTACTAAATGCAAAATAAATCCTCTATTAAGTTTTTTTTCTGAAATATTAGAAAAAATGAGTTTTCTTTCTCCGGGCATGACGGTATGAAAGAATTTTTAAATAGTTTAGTTTATCAATATCTTATTTCTCTGCGAAATCATAATTTATATATTCTAAGAGATTATCTCTAAGAATTGAATATAATTTCTAAAAACATTTTTTTTAACAAAAACAGATTATGAAATATAAATCGATACCATTAAAAAAACATGAAAAAGATTTAAAAGACCGAGAGAAATAGAACTTTAATACATAAATATTAACCGGGTATTAAGAAAATATTTTTAAACAAAGGATATGCTAAGAGTTTCAGAAATTGGAACAATTGGCAACGTGTAACAAATCAGGCAAATAAATTCAAATCGCAACATTTTTTTAGACTTCCGTTGGGGTTTTCAATTGTGTCAGAAACATTGGGGTGAAACTTCTCTGGATATAAGCTTTTCTCCAACTGAAAAGGTTTATTTTAAGCAGATGTTTTTGAAAACTTGATTTCTGTTACAGTTAAAATGGTGGAAAGAATTTCGGCAATACCAAGCGAGAGACGAAATGATATATTAGCCGTTAAACGCCTTGGAACGTATCCAAACATGATGGTATTATATTCAAATTCAAAAATTCTTTAAATGCAAACGATATTGCTTCAGTTTCAAAACAAGAAAACTTTTTAAAACTAAAATGCATTTAAGAAACCTATATCTGTTTGGAATTTTCTCTATATATGTACTGGCCGTAATCCGCCCACTTAGCTGGATATTCCATGGTGTTTAATGAATGTATAGTAATGTTTATATCTTTATATATAAAATATACGTATCACACAGTGTTTGTCCGCTATGGACTCCGAAACTACTCAACCGATCATAATATAAATTTGCATACTATGTGTCATTTCGTCCAACTTAAAACATAGGATGGTTTTATTTCAATTAATCACGCCATAATTTTTTTATTGCAGGAAATGTGAAGAATCCCGAAAAAACGTTGCCAGATTCCCGTAAGGGAATAATCGCAAAATGTGGCATCGCTCATGTGTCTGTGGAAGCAGATATTACACACTAAAATGCACGAAAATTAAGTGTCTGACGTATTTCGGAGTGTGGAATCCGATTTTCGAGTCAGTTTCCAAAAATAATCGTAACTTTGCCGGATAAAGCCGGCCGACCGTATTTTAGACACACCATAACAAGGGCTTACATTAAAAGCCTTGAAACATGAAAACGTGGACCCTGACGTACTTCAAAATGAATAATCGGAATCTGATATCCAGTCTGAGAAATAACTGTAACTTTGCCGGATAATTCAGGACCACCATTTATTACGCAAATCGTGGCAAGAGCTTACCCTTAATGTCTTGGTGCGGGAAAAGAGTGTTTCTGTTGTAATTCGGGATGGTGAACGAGAGTTTAAAATCGAATTTTAGAAATTCCTGTAACTTTGCCAGATAATGCCGGACGACCCTAATGCCTCTTCCAGGGACTGAACTTGCCAGCTCAGTAGGACAAAGGTAATTTCCCGTTGCATCTAGGGGTGGGAAACGATAATTTGAAATAATATTTCAAAAACTCCGCTAAACTTTCCGGATATTGTCTGAAATAGGAGAAAAGACAAATGATTCGAGTCCCACGCGTCCGGATTTTCATTATTTCTAGCGACTGAACTTGCTCGCGCTAGAGCATCAAAAGTCAGCTCCGTGTGTATTTCGGAGTGTGAAAGGAGAATCTGAAATTGAATTTTAGGAGTTTCGATAACTTTGCCGGATAATGCCAGTCGACCGTATTTTAAGACACACCGTAGCAGGGGCTTGCCTTAAAAGCCTGGAATCATGAAAACTTTGTCCCTGGTTTATTTAAAAACGGATAATCCGAATCTGATATTCAATCTGAGAATCAACAGTAACTTTGCCGGATAATTCAGGATGACCGTCTTTTACGCAAATCGGGGCAGGAGCTCACCCTTAAAGTCTTGGCTCAAAGAAAATGTATTCCTGGTGTAATTTGAGATGGTTTAAGCGAGTCTGAAATCGAAAAATAGATATTCCTGTATTTTTGCCAGATAATGCCGGGGAATCGGAATATTCTCGGACAGCAGTACCAGCCTATCTTGCCGATGTAAAGTGAGTGAGTGAATATTAACGTCACACTTTTCAGCTACACGAGGACTTTTGGTAACTGACCGCGTAATTTTGAACCATGATCAAGTGACGCGGACGACACCTGATCTGGCACGCCCTCTCCTAACTACCACACCACACCAACGGGAGGACGTTTGAGCTATCGACAGAGTTAACGTGCATCGCTCCCCTACACGGCGGGTTTTCAATGGTGCTGGGCTCTAACTCATGAAACGCTAGCCATGATCCGATGCCTTGACCACTTGGCTACCGTGGTCACTGCCGACATAGAGACGCAAAAAATGGATCTTGATTGTATTTCGGAACTGCCGTTCCGAATATTCTCAATCCAATTCAATATAATCGCATATCTACGTCAAATAATGTCAGACGAAAATATTTTGCACGAACTGTGGAAAAGGCTTGCTTTAAAATTCTTGAGGAGAGAGAAGTGCATTCCTGGTGTTTTTCTGGATGGGAAACAATAATAATGTGAAATCGGATTTTAGAAACTCCCGTAACTTTGCCGGATAATACCGACCTACCGTAATGTCCCCCTTCAGAGACTGAACTTACAAGAGCAAGGGCGTCGAAAGTGGGCACAGAGTACTTCTTGGGGGTGGAAACGAGAATCTGGATACGGATTTCAAAAGCTTCCGTAAATTTTCTGGATATTGTTGGAATGAGGTCAAATGGCTTTGTGTTTGAGTTCCACCTCCGGATTTTCATTCCCTGTAGCAACTAAACTTTCAGGTGCAGTCGTGCGAAAATATGATTGTAATAGGAAATTGCATCTTCGGGCATTGTTTTCCCTGTGTTAGATGGCGGAAAAACTGTCCATTCTGCATCAGCTGCTATTGGACATTCATAAAATACAAGATGCAATGTGTACCATTGAAAAAAAGAGTGGATTGGCTAAAGTATTGCAAATGAATTCTGTCATGATCAGGGATAAGTGTACCATGACCCATAAACATTCACTCAAAGCATTACATAGAGCTTTGCAAGATTTAAATGGCAACGAGTGAATATTCGGTGTTGCTGTTGTATTACTGTCTGGTGATTTCCGATAGGTATTAACAGCCATTACACGCTCTACTTTTGCTCACGAGATTAACGCCTGTTTAAAACAATCTTTTTGATGGCGAAACGTGGAAACACTTCGACTGACCATAAACACACGAATATATTTGCAAGATGATCAATCTGTGCAAATATTTCCTAACCAACTACTGAATATCGGAAACGGTGAAGTAGAACTTCATCCCAATACATAATGCATGAATTACCCAGGCGATTTCTGTAATGTTGTTTAGGAAAAAAGGAACTGATTGAGAGTGTCTTTCCGGATATACTGTATAATTATCTTGATAATTATTGCCTCTGTAATCCTGTTACTTACTCAGAAAAAATGTTGATATTGTGACGAAATAAACTTTCAGACACAGGGTTGTTGCCAGTTGATCCAACGTTTTTTAAACCAATCGAGACTATTGTTGAGGAAAACAAAATTGTAAATTTTTCAACCGAGTTTTTTAACTCTCTAGATATATGAGGAATGTCACCACATAATCTTCGGTTGGTTCCCTGGTTATTATCTGCGTAACTTAAATTCACCTAGATAATGCAACGGTGCACGTTTGATCCTCAAAAAATTATACCGGGAACTTCTTGAAGCAAACATTTTGACTGTAAAGTTTGAACAAAAATTCGGCTCTGCTACTACGGAATTTGTTGTTACGTATTCCACTGATATCGTTAGATTCTCTTAACACCATTCAAAAGGCTTCAATTCCGATTCGTTTGGCTTTCGTGATGACCATAAATGAATCTGAAACCGAACAATATTCATTTGATACTTAGACAAAGAACATCCATGTTTCTCGAATGGGCAACTAGATGTTACATGCTCACGTGTGCGGAAACTGTTGAATATATTTGAGTTAGCAAAATACCGGTTACCGAAAAATATTGTGCACCGATTAGCGATTAGTTGTATAAAATTATTATTTGTTATACTTTAAAATGATAAAAATAATTTTAAAAATTGCAAAGAATCAACGTTATTCACCACATTTATAAAATTAAATCTTCATATGTTGTTACTTAACGACTTCGTCAGTAATTCATACATTATACTACACTCAAATAGGAGATGAATGAAATGCAAAATTAAAATAATTTGTTGTTTTATACCTTATTTCAACCCACCAAAATTATATACGAAGATTAATTTCACTGCATTGAATAGCTTAGAATAATATTGAACTAACGTATTAAAACAAAGCCACAGCAGCGCGTGACCGAATCAGCTAGTGTATTTACATAAATGACAGACATCTAAGTAAAACCATTAAACGTTCAATTGTATCAAAACACCTCCTTATGAACATTCATCCCTTGATTTAAAAAGGACAGAACTTGAATTTCCAAAATTGACGTAGAAGTATTTTTTAAGCTTCCATAACCCCTAAAGGAGATTTCGGTAAAACTGATTTTTAGTGGATCTCTACAAGACAAAACAAACATGCTTGTTAAATTTCAAGTATGCGGGTTTTACAGTTCAAAAACAGGAAAATTTTATCTAATCCCTTGTAACCTCCCTTAGAAGTCAATTTTTCCATTTTTTTTTCGTAGAGGACTTTTATTTCCTGAAAGGAACATGCCTGCCGCATTTCAAGTCTGTAGGTCTAATTGTACAAAAATACGCAAATTTATTTACAACGTCACTTAACTCCTCGTAACCCCAATGGGAGTTTATTTGCTCAAAACCTTTTATGAAGGAGATCTCTACTCTACAATAAGAACATGCCTGCTAAAATTTAAGTCTTTATGTCTAATAGTAAAATAACAAAAATATTTATTTATAACGCCTTTAAACCACTCGTAACTATAATTCGGGGTCAATTTTGAAAAATCTTTTCTTATCGGCAATCTACTCCATGAAAGGAACATGCTTATCAAATTTTCCTTTTGTAGGTCTAACAGTTCCTGAGATATCACGCTATGAGTGATTCACTTTTCTCATATATATAATATATATATATAATAACTGTTACCCACCCGCTTCGCTGGGTATTTCATGATGTTTTTATATATATATATATATATATATATATATATATATATATATATATATAAATTATTGATATCTAAGTCCTAGCATTAAGAATTCGATTGCATTGAAGAATATACTTATACCTGTAACTGTCACATCTTAATAAAAAAAGGGCAGAACTCGTCTAACTTGTATTTTCTAAAAATCTCTAAAATTGAAGGAAGTATAGAATGATGTTTGCACTTTCGTAACCCTATAACTACGAGGATTCCCGCAAAACCAATTTTCGGTAGATCTCTACTCTGTAAAATGAACATGCAAGCCAAATTTCAAGTCTAAATCTAACAGAAAAAAATGATGTTTTTACTATTAATACCCCCATAATCCAGTTGAGAGTCGTTTTCCAAAGTAACCGTTCTTAGTGTATTTCAATTCAACAAAAGAAAAATGCAAACCAAATTTCATTATTATAGTCCTTGTAGTTCGAAAAAAGGAATTTTTTTGTCAGTACGCCCCAGTAACCTCCTGCTCCCCCAGGAGTTGAATTCCGTAAAATAAATTCTTAGTGAATCTCTATTCAACAAAAGAAACATGCTTAACAAGTTTCAGGTATGTTCAATTCTAACAATTCAAAAAAAGGAAATTTTTCTATAACTCCTCTTGACCCCTCGCAACCCTCCTTAGGATCGATTTTCGTTTTTCTCTATGTTATAAGAACTCTATTCCATCAAAGGAACATGCCTACCAATTTTCAAGCAGGTAGATGTAATAGTCTAAAAACGGAAATATTTATCTATTACGCTCCTTAATCCCACACAACGCCACTTGGGGAGCTATTTTTGCAAAACCCATCTTATAGCTGATCTCTACTCTATGAAAGGATTCCATTTATTAAATTTTAACACTGCGCGTCTAATAGTTTAAAAATGGAAATAATTATCTATAACGCCCCTAAGCCCACGCAACGCCACTTGGGGGTCGATTCTCACGTAATCCTTTTTGCAGCGTATCTCTACTGTATGAAAGGAATCTGCTTACCCAATTTCAAGATTGTACATCGAGTAGTTTAAAAATGGAAACAATTATTTATAACGCCCTTTAACCTCTATAATGCCTCTTGCGATTCGAATTTCGCAAAATCCGTTCTTATAGCAGATCTCTACTCCATGAAAGGAACATGTCTACCAAATTTCAAGTTTGTAGATTGAATAGTTCCGGGATTAGTCAGTCAGTGAGTTGCTTTTCTCCTTTATATATATATATTAATAAAAATATATATATATATATATATATATATATATATTACTTTGATTTGTGCAATAATATTTTTTGATAAATGTTTTAATTTTTAAAATTTATAATTTTTAAGCGCATATATATATATATAAACTCAAAAAGATATTTCGCACGATTTATTTAAACTAGTTTCATTGAAAAAAATATGGCTATGTGAATGTTACTGAAAATTTAAACTCTGAAATATTTTCCAAATTTATGATTATTAAAACCTACTTCGTTTTGAGTGATAAAAAAAGACTTTCTGCTTTTACAATAAAAGAAAAAAATAATTTAGTTTGCTTTTTTTAAAGAAATCCTTAAATAAATTTTTAACATTATTAATCAATGTGAAACGAAAAGAGTAATTTAAGGAAATTAAAGCAAAAATAATCATAGATTTTTTGAATAACTTCACTAACATTTAAAAATCCTCTTTTTATGCTGAGTAATAAATAGGTATGTTCGCGTGTAATAATTTCAAATCATAATTTTTAACAAATCCTGAAGCCAGTTGCTGTATAAAATCTTGTTAAATGTTTTTATGCTAGGTACCTTAATAAAATATTTTTAATGTTTTTATACTAAGTACCTTAATAAAATATTTTTAATTTTACTAATACACTACGACGTTTAATTATACTTTCATATAAAATAAGAAACTTTATTTTAATTACATTATACTTCATTACATTGGATATAAATTAAAAAAATTTAGTACAGATTTTGTTTACGGATTAGAAAACTTATTTCGTAATTAAGAGTATTGATAAACACACATATTGTGCAGTTCTGTTATTGGCAGCTTTAAAATTTATAGAATATTTGGTATTGTGGTTCTTAATTTCAGTGTTGAGATTGTGAATTGTTAGATACCGAGAAAAAAACTTCTTATGATCATTAAGGAAAAGTGTTAATTTTAATAAATAAATTACTGTTTATACTAACCGTCTGTAAAGTATTATTAAATATAAATTAAAGCTATAACTTTGGTAGGCATGTTCCTCTTATGCAGTAGAAATGCACTAAGAACGTTTTTTGCAAAAATCGACATTCAAGGGACATTGCGCGAGTTTAAGGGGCGATACAAATAAAAATCCCCACTCTTCAAATATTAGAATTCGCAGCTTGAAATTTGGTAGGCACGTTCCTTTCATGGAATAGAAATCATCTACAGAAATGTTTGTGAAAATTTACCCTAAAGGAGTGCTTAAGGTGCGTTAAAGATAAATATTCCCATTTTTGAAGTTTTACACCTACAGACTTGAAATTTTATAGTTACGTTCCTTTAATGGAATAGAAATCATCTAAAGAAATGTTTGTGAAAATTGACCCTAAAGGAGTGCTTAAGGTGCGTTTAAGATAAATATTCCCATTTTTGAAGTTTTACACCTACAGACTTGAAATTTTGTAGTTACGTTCCTTTAATGGAATAGAAATCATCTACAGAAATGTTTGTGAAAATTGACCCTAAAGGAGTGCTTAAGGTGCGTTTAAGATAAATATTCCCATTTTTGAAGTTTTACACCTACAGACTTGAAATTTTGTAGTTACGTTCCTTTAATGGAGTAGAGATCCGCTACAAAAGAAATTTTGTGAAAATAGTCCCCAAGAGCCATTGCGAGGGCTTTGTGGAGCATTATAGATAAATATCCCTGTTTTTTAACTTTTAGATCTAAGGCTTAGAAATTTGGCAGAAATGTTCCTTTCATGGAGTAGATATCCACTTAAAAAAAAAAGGTTTTGTTGAATTGAAATCCATTAATAATGTATCTAACGGAAATAGACTCTTAAAGGTGGTTGCAGGGCTTATTGATAATAAAAGTTTTCCTTTGTAAACTGTTAGATTTAGACTGGAAATTTAATAAGCATGTTTATTTTATTGAATAGAAATGCACTAAAAATGGGTTTTTGCAGCAATCCGGTTTGAGGGTGTGGATTGCGAGAGTACAAAATATAATTCTACTTTAGTCTTAAAAATTATTGTTTAGAGTCCTATCCTTTTTAAATCAAGATGTTAGAGCATAAGAAGATGTTTTAATCTAAACGAATACTTAAAGCTAAAATTTAGAATCAATAATTTATATAATATACATATATATAAACAGTATATATACATATACGTACAACATTATGAAGTACTCAGCAAAGCAGGTGAGTAATGGCTAATAATTAAATAGATATGCAAAATAATTTATAAAACTTGTACTTTTGTTCATATTCGAATTTTACATTAGAATTCTATAGTAACAAGAAAAAGCCTCTATTTAAATTCTTTCTTGATATTAGAAAAAAAATTAAAGTATTAATCTAACAATGTAACTGTAAGCACTTTCTTTTCCAAATACATTTTCATTTAAAAATATTCACTTTCTTAGCCAATTTCACCAGAAGCTTCACTTGCATCAAACAACCAACAAAGTTATTACACGAAAAAACACATTTGTTGATCACCCAGAGCAAGGAGATACACACACACAATTCAGACAGTTTTCTCCTTTATTTCACCTCCTTTTTTTGTGTATTTTTTCGTAACTTTTTGGAGTGCTTTCGTAGATCTTTGTTATTCATGAAGAAGTAAATGACTTTCCCTTCAGGCTTGTAGCGGTAGCACCAATTCAGTTTAGATAAGCAAGCATTAATAGTTTCTAATGTTGAAAGCACACAAAAGCTTGGAAAAGAACTTGGAACGATAGTTCATTCAAGTCTAAGATCGAGATTTTTTAGAAAATATTCACTGTTTATTATTTTTGATCGCCTTGAACATCAAAGTTGACATTTTGCCCAATGTTGTGCATTAATGGGACAGTTTTAAGGATAGCGTCGTATTAATTTAAATTAATCCATCTCAAAAAGAAGCCTTTATGGTATTGAGTTGGTTATATATTTTGATTTGTATTTCGGAGCCTTCTATCTATTTGAATTACGAGGCGATGTTACAACACAACAGCGTTTTCAATTTCTACTATTAGTTCAAACTCTCCCTACATATATAAATATATATCTTGTTAAAAATTTTAATAATAAAATACCTTTTATTCATCCACTGAAGTCCAAATACACTTTCGTAAACTTGTAGTGGGTGACACCTGATGTTGGTAGAGTTTTTTCAAATATTTATCCATTAATTAAATTTAATTTAAAATTTACTCTTTGTTATTTCTGACGAAGTTACAAGTAATTACAACAGATGGCGCCACTCAAATTCAATTACATTTTTTTAGTGGATGGCACGATATTAATGCAGTTTTTTCAAAGATTAATTAATTCATTAAATTTAATTAATTAAAAAAAATTTCTTTGTTGACCTAAATAGTTATTAACTTTTTAAAGAAATTTATATAACTTGTTTACTTTTACTAATTAATGAATTGTAGTTTCATTTAATTTTTAAATATATTTAAAATGTGCTTGTAACTTCACGTTTAAAACTGAAATAAATATACTGGTTTTCTGAGTTGTGTAATAAATGGTTTAAATTAAACAAATTCAGTAAAGAAATTATTACAGTATAAATAAAACTTTGGTAAATATGTTTAATATTTTATAAGCAATTAGGTTTCTGTTTTCCATTTTGGTAAGCCCACGTGGACTAAACTTTTTCCTCTGGTTTTTCAAAGAACATATACTTTAAGATTCTGTCTTAAAAGCCAAAATAAAGGGGATATTTCAATGAATTGATTGAAAGTCAAAAGAGTCTAAAATAAATGAGAAAAGCATTTCCTAAAAATTATATTACTGAGTACGTTCGGAAGATTAAACTGGCTTTTAAAGAAAAATGTAATCGAAAAAGATAAAATTCCGTTACTCAGTTTCCTACGTCATTTTTAAGTTCTGTCATTTCTAAATACAAATGCTATTTTAAGATTTAATACATTTTTCAACCTCCCCTTGAAAGAACAATAGAATATATTTCTTGTAATTCTTTTTTCTTCTTCTTTTTTTAGATAGATTCAAACACAATTATTATTTGAAATAGGAATAAAAAGGCTTAATAAAGAAGTTTATCATCGGATCTTCTTTGAATACTTTCGGCTTCTAAGGATTATGCACATTCTTTTTTCCCTTTAATTTTTGTTTCGATGATTTTTTCTAGGTTTTAGACTTTTCAAATGACCTTTGGAGACATCTTTCGGAATTCATTCATTTCAAAATAATATATGAGTACCACATATGTATTTAATCTCTTTTTTTCGAAGTGAAAGATTCTCTTAAAATGCTTATGGAGTATAGTTCGATTATCAGAAACACGGGAAAATAGATGATGGGTGAAAAAGAATCAATTACTTTTACTTCAGAGAAATACCGTTTATTAGTGAAGCGTGCATCAATATTCTAAATGGTTTGCCCTTCGAAGCATTTTTACCACCCCTTTTCTATTGGAATAAAAACAAAACTGCTCTACCATATACGAAATATTCCAACAGAACTACAAGAAACGTTCTCCAACTTCGCAAAACGGGTTTTTCACAACGCTTCAATGAATTTTATGATCGGAACCAAATGTGCGTATCGCCATAGGAAAGGGCTTTAAAAGACGGTGAATTTTGAAAGTGTAATTTATTATCTAACTGTACAAAAACAAGAAAATTGAACGAAAAATATGAGTTCTTACATTTATGATTCTGATTTCGGAAACGTAGTTTATAAACATTATACCTAAATTACATTTCTAGTAAGTAAATGAAGTGTACAGTTTTGAAAGTTTTAATCTGAAAGGTTTCTTAAGTATTTCTAAGATAAAGCATAGATGCTTTCATAAGTATTTTGTTATTTGATCTATGGCGGGAACTGAAACAAGCTTAAACTTTTTTGTTCTTTTTTCTTTTTAGTTTATGGGAGTTTTTTTTAATAATTATAATTAATAGATCAGTTACAATTCTTTTGCAAAAATTTTAAATTGCTGAGAAACCTCAGGAAATGTAGGTCATCGAATCCCGTGGAAGGCACAGGTATTTTTTTAATGTATAGTGCCTTCGTGCAGGGACGTCTTAAGACACTTTGAGGCTCTGGGCACAGAGAAATCTTAAGATTTTTTGAGGCCCTGGGCCCTTATGCAGAAGTAGGCCGTACCCGAGATCATTAATAGTAGACAGTATATAGCGTGCATTGTCAAATACTCGTTCAAAGGGTAATTTGAAAAAAAAATGTGTACGGGCCTCACAATCTCAAAATTCTAGGCACAAACTAGCTCAACCAATGGCCGCATTTCGAATAAATGAGTTGACTGATTGTTTATGGTATTAAGCCTAGGCCCAGACATGGGCAACGGTCATCACGTAATAATGCAGTTTTACCACTTTTGCCTGTTGACATGCAGCTTGAAATTCCCTAATTTTCGGAGAATATATAACGGAATAATATTTGATCATTAAAATTATCCGGATCACTATCTTATTAGGACAGAGTCGAGAACGAAATTAGGCCCTCACCGAGAGAGAGACCCTGGGCCCGGGCCCAATTGGCCTATGCCTTAAGACGTCCCTGCCTCCGTGGCATTGGGCAACCTTAAATATTCGTCACACCGCAAGTCATCTCGTGAGGTTGGAGGGAAGGGAAGGGAGGTGGGCTACCTTTGACCTTCCCCAGAGTGTTCTTCACAATTGGAATAGAACCAAGTAAAAAAAAATCCTACTGTCACCTGCATGGTGCTCAAAGCTATGGATAAAGACGGTCGTAGAACTAGCATCTTGCCACATTGAATTTCGCAGGCCTCCATGTGAAGTTATTGCCGATAGGGTCTGATAAGTAGAACAACAACTTCTTTTAATACAAATTAAAAATAACATTAATCAATTTTTTTTCGTAATATTACAGAGTAAATTTTAAATTTCATTTACTATACATCAATTGGAATTAATTTACTATACATCATTTCAAAGGAATGTGCCTCAATTATTGGGCTTCAATTATTATTATTATGTATAATGAAAAGCACAATGCAGCATATGTAAATGTTTTACACTTAAAAATTCTTTGTGTATGATTTCTGAAAATTCAAAACTTAAACACATATTAGTTAAACTATGCTTTTTACAGCTTTTCCATCAAATATTCGAAATTTATCATGTTTATATTGTGAAAAAATTTGAATCTAAAATTTAGTACATATTTTATGAAATGAGACAAAAGTACTGTTCTTTAAATGGTTTTTTTTTTCAATTTGCCTTCGAATTGGTACTTTTACCGTCGCAAACCTAGTACATTCTCCAGGAACTGGTATCACTTTTTAGTGTGATGCCGACTGGGCGGCATAGTTGGTTTGTCACTGGCCTTCGGTACTCAAGGTAGAGGGTTCGACCCCGGCCTAAGTCAGTGAATTTTCATGATGCAGAAAATCGACTACGGCCATGTCGTGCGATTATGCGGCATGCAAAAAAATTCCTTGAAGTGCCCGTTTGGCTTGGGTGCTCTCATCAAATTTAAATATCCTAATTTCAATTTTGCATCGTCAGAGCTCAGGTGCCTCCATCTGGGGAGGAAACTGGGCGTCAAAATTACTTGCGGCAATTGGTGTCGCTTATACGATGCCGCACTTAAAAGTGATACTAGCTCCTGGGGAATGAACTAGGTCTTCAAAGGTAAGAAATACCAATACGCAGCCATATTAGAAAAAAAAACTTTTTAGTGTGTCCCCTTATAGGCGATACCAATCGCCGCAAGTAATTTTGACGCCCATTTTCCTCACCAGAGGGAGGCAACTGAACTCCGACGATGCGAAATTGTTCCAGGAATTTAATTTCGCGTACAACAACTAAGCCAAACAAGCCCTCAATAAATCTTTTACATGCCTCATTATCATACGATTCACATGCTGTCCATTTTCTGTATCATGAAAATCCATTGACTTGGGGTGGGATCGAAACTACAACGAAAGGTTCAAAAGGCCTTCAACAAATCAACTACGCCATCCAGCCAGCATTTTTTAAATGTAAAAAATCAATCAATCACCCTCATAA
Organism: Trichonephila clavata; assembly: GCA_019973975.1. Classification (NCBI taxonomy): domain Eukaryota; kingdom Metazoa; phylum Arthropoda; class Arachnida; order Araneae; family Nephilidae; genus Trichonephila; species Trichonephila clavata. The sequence goes on along the minus strand of BMAO01025876.1, from coordinate 53,218 downwards.
AATCGAAACGGTAAATGAACCTTTAAAAAAATCAACGTTTTTTATTTCAAAGATAAAATGTTAACTATCATTTTTCTAGTACTTTCATTATTAGTCTAGGAAGAGTACAAGAACAATTCCTTAGCACTAGCAAATCGTTAATTTATGTATATGTTAATGAAAATATGTTTTAAATTAAGGAGAATGTATTAAATTATTGAAGAACATCATCTTTTTCTAACATAGCATGAGTTAACATAAATTTCTATTCATCAGTGGTGTTCTTGCTGTTGCTTTATTTTACTTTATTATTTATTTATCATTAAAAAGGTGGAACATAATTCCGAAAATAACGTTTGCATATATTTTATTTTTAAATTACGTAAAATGAAAAATAATATAATCAGTTAATATTGTTACATTTATCATTTTCAGCATCTTTTTTTAAACCTCTCACGACACATTTATAATAAAACTTTGCTTTGAATTTTTTCTTTGTTAAGAGCTTAATAAAGTTATTCATGAAAATTTTAAAGGAAATAACCATTACCCAATCCATCAAACGAGCCAATTAATTTTGTCACTATATATTGCTTTCTCCTAACAAAAACAAAATTTAACTAAAAAAAAATGACCGGAAAATTCTTTAATCTAAAATATAAAAGAAACGGTCCTCGTTCTCTCGTTGAAATTATAGGTGAAGGTTCGACATCAGTTTTATAATCTTTCATTTATGAAAACATCTTTGAGGCAAAACAAAAAAAAAAAAATCGCTATTTCAATTTTTTTTGAGAAAAAAAAGTGAAGAAAACAGGAAAACACTCTGGTGTATTTTTTTAAAATAAAGATCCCCTTATCTTTTAATCCTTGAATTTAAGAAAGGGGAATCTCATACGCTTAAGAAATTTACAATATTAATCTTATATAAATCAAATTATAACGTCAAGTTATGTATTTAATAACATTTTGTATTAATTTAATTAGATTAAAAATATCGTTATAACGTGTATCATTACATCATTATGGAAAGTTTAGGGTTGTTCACTTTTGAGTCACTGGGGCAGCGATACTCAACCTGCAGCCCACCGATCCTTTCTGAGTGGCCCGATTTTGGGCCGTTGCATTAACAAATTCAGTTACACTCTGTAACAAAAACAAACGACGCTTCCAGAAGAAAGTGCACAGTTGTAATGAAATTTCGTATGCAAAGACTTTTGTACCGAACATGCAAAAGATTAAAATTTGGTATCCAATGAATGAATAGCAGGAGCTAAAGCGCATCGGAATTATGCATTCAGCAGGTGTCTGTAAGAAGCGATTCTCAATCTAATAATCAAAATTTCTGCTGCATTACGATTTATAATACCTTTCAATGACTGAAAAAGGTCTAGTCGCAGGATTCGAGTTCATTACGAACAACTGTCAGAGCTTGAAAGAGGTCGCACCATTGGATTGAAAGAGGTAGTTAAGGTAATTCGGAGAATTGCTCGTCATATGGGTCGAAGCGATGCAGCTTTTAGAAGATGCTGACATGAATAGATGGACAATGGATGGGGGATTTCAGCGTCATGATGGTAGCGGGCGACCTAGGGTCACATCAGATTGTGAGGACAGATTGACTGTCAGATGAGCTGTCACAGAGCCTGATTTATCGTTTTCAACCATCAGACGTGCATCCCGCACAGGAATGTCCACCATGACCAATCAAAGACGGCTAATAGAGCGAAATTTACGTTTGTACCGACCACTACACCACCTGCCACTCACGCCTGCAGACTGTGGAGCCAGATTATAGAGGTGAAAGCTTCAACCAGGTAGGAATCATGCTGACAGGGGACGTATAGTTTTTAGCGACGAATCGCCCTTCCAAATTTGTCCTGACGATCATTGAAGGCGTATCTGGAGACGCCCAGGGCAGCGTTCGATCCTGCTTTCACTATTGCATGCCACACAGGCCCTCAACCAGAAGTTATGGTCTGGGGTGCCATTTCTTTTGACAGGTGGATCCTTTTGGTCGTCATTAGAGGCACTCTTACAGCACAGCGATACTTCGACGACATTCTGAGAACTGTTTCTACCATTTATTTTGCAGAGCCCTGGCCTTATTTTTCAGCAAAATATTGCCAGATCACATACTGCACGTGTTGCTATGAACTGTCTTACGGCTTGTTAAACACTTTTTTGGCCAGCCAAATTTCTAGATCTCTCTCCAATCGAGCATGTCTGGGATATGCTGGGAAGGCGGCTGCATCTACCAGGAAATGTTGATGACCTGGCCCGACAATGTAGCAGATTTGGCAAGAAATACCACAGGAGACCATCGGAGTGCTTTATCACACTATGCCACGTCGTGTGACAGCTGGCATCCAGAATAGAGGTGGGTCAGCACCTTATTGAGCTCATTACTTTTTAACTATGTAATTCAAAAATAAATCCTTTTTTTTTTGGAAATTTTAATCATTTTTATTCTATGCATAATCGTTCTACCCATTTTTTATATAGAGTGTATTTAAGAACAATGTATTAAACACTTAGCGAGAATCTCTAACAGTCAAGCAATCAAATATATCAATTTTGCTATCGATGTTGTGCTGGTACGAATTGCAAGATAACTTTTTCTTTTTATAATTCTGACTGTTATTAATAAATAACAGTAGAGTAGTGACAAATTTATGGGTGAAACTACTTTTTAATTAACCCTCATGTCATCAAAGCGAAAAATATCCCAAGAATGTATTTTGTTTCAGGATGATTGGGATCTTTATTTCGTAGAGTAAAACAAACATGGATCAACAACTTGTTCGACTTGTCTTACAAATTACATATTTAAAATTATAATTTTGCTCGTAGCTATACAAGTAAGCACAAATTTTTCAATGACTCTTTTTCTTAAAGATCTCTTCCAAGATGTGATAAATTGGCTCTTTTAATAGAATCTTTGCAACAGCTACAAAATATTTTGTCGGTGGTAATGTCACAAAAGGCAGAGGTAACGAAAGCATCCTACAGAAATTGTTATTTTATATATATTTATAAACATAGAGTTTTATATATATAGGTTTAAAACAAAATCCAAAATTATGAGTTTTAATATTCTGATGAATTATCCACACTTCAAATGCCCTTAATCCTGCAGTAACCGCCTTCCTCCTCAATCCTCACGTTGCGGCCGACGTGAAATAGGGTTCATATGTACGTGGCCTTGGCGAAAAAAGAGGTTGAGTATCCCTGCACTAGGGTATCACTGCTGGAATCGTAGTAAAAACGGTATATTTTATTTAAATTTTTATTTAATTTCTCATAAGGTTTTTTTTTTTTTTTTTTTTTTTTTTTTTTTTTTTTTATTCTAAAATTAAAACCATAAAGGTTAAAAAAAGATGTCTTAGAATATATGGGGATGTAGAAGGTGAAAAAAAAATTTACAAATGAAGATTAAATACGTTATGCCAGTTGAGAAATAGTGGGGGAGTTGTTAATAAAAGCATGGAATGAAATTAAATAATTCAGAAATCATTTAAAAATTTAAGGTATCTGACTACTACCCTAAAAATGTGAATTTTGCCAAAAATTAACAAATTTTTTTATGATTTTAGTTTATACGTCATTTTATTAGCTTTATAAAAATAACAAGTTTATTATCTTCCGTTCGCGAGAACAAACACTACAACTGTTTTAGTAAAAGCAGATGCCATTACTTTAAGCAAGTTTTTTTGTCATACTTTAAAACGCGTTTTACTCGAAATATGTTTTTTGAAAATACTGAAACGGGGTCAGCGATTGCTCAAAAATGTTTTGAAAATAATTAACTGAAATTTTTCTGTTAATTATTAAGAATTGTTCTGTTAATTAACTAGAATTGTTTTAACCGTCAGATTTATCAATCACTGTTTTATTACAAAATTTACAGTCACTTATGTTAATGTAATCACTGTCTTTTTAAGCAATTTCATATAATGATTGAGATAAAGTGCTCTAGTTTTTGTAAAAAAGAAAATATCTCTTATCCTGAAGGTTATTTCAAAAATGAATAACATAGCAACAAATTAGAATTAAACAGTTGAAAATTTATTCATAAACATTTAGGTACAGAATGGGCCGCGTTTATTCTATTTTGGGTCAATTTTTACCTATTTTTTCCATTTTAGTAATAATAATTTCTTTTTCTCTCCTTAATTTTAGCATATTTTCCTTAACATGTTCCGCGAACAAATCTAAAATAACAAAAAAATCCCCATATCTCCATTTTTTAAAAACAAAGTTGTCGCAACCAGTTGTATACCTTAATACTATATCTAACAACCCAAATTAAAAATAAAATTATTATTTATTTATGGACCAGAGAGACAGTGATTATGAAAAGATGAATAAGTGAGTGAATATTAACGTCGTACTGTTTAGCTATATATACACGAGGGCATTTGAGAAAAGATGAAACAGATTCCGATATGCCTGGAGATACAATATGAGGAGATACGATAGACAATTATGATGAACTTTTTATTTTATTCAACAATAAAAGTTCATAAAGTATGCCATTTGCTTTACAGAACAGTACTTAAGTATATATCGAAAATCGCTTTACACGAAACTGAGGGGACTGAAATATTTTTTCAGGTTAAAGGATAGTGCAAAAAAAAAAAAAAGAGAGGGGAAGAAAAAGACATATGTTCAACAAAATCAAGTTTATTAGAGCACATTTTATTTTCATAGATACATATATATGAATGTATTAAATAAAAATCAATGAAATAAAAACATTCACAATAACTTAATGAAATTTAAAATTTTGAAGTCATGTTTTTGATCACCAGCTTTAAGAAGCTTCATCTTTAATTAAGAGAAATAACATTTCGCTTTCCCCTGAGCTCTCTGCCATTGTTCTCGTAAAAAATTCTTCTAAAAATGAAAAAAAGGTCAAACCAAACTCACTGACATTTATTCAAGCTGCGATGTTCTCCTCACCGAATTCCAATGCAAACTGAAGTGAGATGAGATGTTTTTGTGTGGTGTTTGTTGGGGGTGTAGGGTGAAAGTAGCTTAGATAAACAAAATTGACTTGTAACAGGATATTCCGAGAGTATTTCAAAGCCAAGCTAGTCACCTATCTACGAAACATGTAAAACCCCTTCTTTTATATTTCCCACCCCTCTTAAATCTCACCTGTGTAGTAGGTGTTTTTTATATTTTGTTCATTTTCAAAAAGGAAATCTTTTCGTGTTAAGCAATTTTCGTTTCATCTAAAGAGAAAAAATGCATGAAAATACATAGCAGTTTTCGGGATCGTTGTATTAATTCGTGTTAACCAATATTTCAGTTTAAGCGTTTTCGCCTTAAATGTATTTCACTATATGTATAAACTTAGTTTCTTAATGTTCATCTTTTCTTTATTTTGAAAGTTATATTTATATCCGGAGTATATATAATGCATGTCCATAAATTTTCATCTTATTTTTTGCGATAAAAGTACAAGTCACATATCGGAATAAACGGCATTTTATTTAAATCTGAAAGATGTTAGTGAATTGAAAATGAAATTTTCCTTCGCAAAAATGTAATGATACATAGACTGCTGGGCGTAAAATATATTGTATTGAATTCAGTCCACGAGATGTGACACAAAAAAAACGAGACTGGTCCAATAAATCATTATACTTACAGAATCAGTTCTGAATGACAATATCTCCTTCAAAGTTGTTCCCTTCAGCATTCACACACTTCTGTATTCGATGCTGCCAGAGGTTTTTGGAAGACGCTTCAGAAGATTCTCCGTTTTTGCTTGAACCTCTTCAACTGAGGAAAATAGGGTTCCTTTTAAGCAATATTTAACTGTAAGAAATAAAAAAAAGTTGCATGGGACCAAATCAGGTGAATAGGGAGGATACTCCATCACAGTAATATTTCTGCTGGTCAGATACTACTTGACAGATAGGGTCATGTAAGTGGATGCATTGTCTTGGTGCAGCAGCCATCCATCACTCTCCAATTCTGGGTTTTCCCCTGATTTTTTCGTGAAGTCTTTTTAGTACTTAATGTAGTAGTGTTGATTAACAGTCTGACCGACCACTGATGTGAGTGGAAATCCACTCTTATCACGAATTTTGGCTATGTTTTGGTATGTAATTGCTGACCTTGGGCGCCCAACAGTTTCATCACCTCCCACAATTACATTTCACCTTGAAAACCGCTTATACCCTTCAAACGCATTTGCACAAGAAAAAGCTTTATCTTTATAAGCGTCGCTAAGTATTTGAAATGTTTTCGTGGCTGATTTCTTAAGTTTCACATGAGACCTGAAGTTGATTCGACATTTTTATGGCAGAATGCAGTAGCACGTGTTCACTCAATGACGGAGTTCTCCCAACTGACGAAATCAATTGACGCGAAACTGACCACATGAATAGAGGATGTGTGGGATGATGTCACCAAAATAGTTGTTGCGAACTCCACTCTTTTTTCAAGCTACACACTCAGTCTCGTTTGTGTGTGTGTGACACAACTTGTATAAAGATGTTCCAAGCTAAATTCAATAAAAAAAATTATAAATATTGTATCGGGTCTATCCCCGTTTTTCCTATTAATCCTCTTGGGGAATTACTTTACTTACATATTATTTAAGTGAGAACTTCCTCCCAATTACAAGACGCTATATAGGCAAATTATGTCATGTATTTAAGTATTAGCTCCCGAGTTCGAGAGAGGTGAGATTTAACGTGAGATAGCGTAAAGCTAGGCGAGAAGACTTCGTAGATTATTTGATTAATATTAAGATTGACGATTTGATCAATTAGTTATTAAATTGAATTCGGTCGGTTTGGATTAGATTACTTTAGAAATTATCTCCATATATAAGAAGGTGTATTGCCTGGAAGCGCTAAGTTTAAGTGATCCGATTAATTATTATATCTCCAATTATCTCGTCTACTTCGCGATTGCTCCCATATTTATCAATTGGTGCATTTCTTAACTTGGGTTGTTGAATTTGTGTCGCTGTTGAGAATTGTAAATAAATTGGGTTGTTTTGGCTATGGCTAGGTTTCCTTTTAACTCTCGTACACTGATAGTAGGGAATCCCAGCCATCATTACAATGTTTATATAAAAATAATTTAACTAAGAAAAATGATGGAAAATACTCAAATGATACATTTATATTCTGATATAAAGATTTATGTCAAAACAAAGATTCATTTTAGATACAGGAATGATTTGAATCGACATTTTTGTCGTAATTAAAAGAGTAAATTATATCCAATGAACGCACTGTATAAAGATAATTATGAGCCTTGATTTGAATTAAGTCGACAAAATGAGTGTTTCGAAATATTGATTAGATTTCAATGTCTGCAAAGCAAATTAACGAAACTTCACTTAATTAAAGTTCCGTATTTTTATTAAAAATAACATTTGAATTAATTACTTCCAAAAAAGTGAGTCCCACATTTTTTTATCATTAAGTAAATAATTAAAAAAATATTTTCATCCTGTTTTTATGAGAAAATTTGAACCACTCTCAATCAATGCAAAATGTTTTTTTTTCTTTCGTTTTTAAATAATGATATCTGGAAAGAAAATTTTCATCTGTCTTTATCGCAGCAAATAAATGAAAAAAAATGATAATTATGATGAGAGGAAAGAAATATCGACTAGTTATAAAGTAAACATATTTTAATTAGTTATATCGATTTTTTAATGAGAGAATTAATTAAAAATATATTCTTGTTATGCTTTTTTCATTTATAAATCAAGGCGCTCAATGTATTACAAATTAATTCTTATCCACTATTAGTCAAGTAACAAAAATTGTTTCATTAATATAATTCTATTTCTATATAATTAACTTAACTCACCCTTAAAGCACACATGAGTATATTTTTAAATGTTATTACTTGATCTGAAATTATTTCAAACAAAATACACGTTTTTCGTCATAAATTCACTTAAAAACAATAATTAAAAATGTAACGGGTACTATTCGGGTTTTTCTACTAATCCTCTTGAGGAAACAGTGATTTTAGTTTAAAAACCGCTTACCGTAGAGATAACTTGATTTCATGCAAATATAACTACTATTTAAACCCTTAGGTTGTGCATGTGAGGTTAATGATGAATCGTTGATCGTTAATCATTAAATCTAAGAATAAGTGAAGATGAATTGCGACTGAAGGACACACGTCCTGAAATTAATATTCACCATATAATTCACCTAGAGTTGTAGAAGTACATAACATTGGAGCTAATCGAGCTATCTGGGTTCGACAAGAATCGTCACAAGAAGCTCAGACTGAAACTAAGTGGTTTTCAATAATCTTGTATATCAGATTAAGTGTTAGGACTGCTTCCAGAGTTAAGCTTTTAAGTTGCATATTATTCATAAAGTGTTAAAGATAGAATAAAAATAGCTATTTTTAAGATCGTTTCTCCATCTTCCGCAAGCCCCCTTACACCCGCGAACTTCGAACAACGACAATATAGCAAAAACGAAAAAATAAGCTTTCTGTTATATAAAATAGCGCACTTGCTTCATTGAGATTAAATGAATGATATTATTTGTGGTAAATAGCTCAACTATAAGAACTCATTCAAGGAATTCAAAAATGAAAGCTGAAATATCTAAAAGAGAATTTTATTAATTAAAAAGGAAAATCTCATAAAATAATATAATGAGAAATTCAATGATTTAAAAATCTACAAATACAGAAGGTTTTTTGCCCTTTATGGAAACGATTTTGTAATTCATTTTCTCATTTGCATTTTGAGATAAAATTTTGGCAAATTCAGAATAATCGTCTGTGAATGTTTTCCTTTGATTAGAATGTAAAATAAAAGATTTAGTTTGAAAATAATTTCTAAAACTGGCAGATAGGTCGAAGGTTACGTAATTGAGCTTTCCAAGCAGAAATATTCGTATCAACAAATTATAAATTGTTGTAATAATCTCGGTTATTGCCTTTAAAAGAAAAGGTATTTATAATATCTTAAATTTGAAAGGTAAAAAAACGTCAAGCTGAAAGTAAAAATTAAAACAAGATATCAATCATTGGCATGGCCAAGTAATTTTAGCGCGTTTTTCACATGTTGTATTTTACAATAATGCAACTAATGAACTTTTTACTAACAGAAAGTAGTGTACTGTATCACTCCTCTAAATGTACTACTATTGAGCTGAAAAGAAATAATGACACAAATCTGTATCAGCACTATCAAAAAGCAAAACTAGCGAAATTCAGGAAAATTTGTAGGAAAATTCGGGAAAACTATGGGAAAATTTAAATATGATTCGGCTCATCTAGGACACAAATGCCGAAAACCCGAGGTCAATTGGTTGCTTATTGGCTGAGAAAAAGGTACGACAAAATATGGAACGAAGACGAAGATGAAATTTGCGTCCTAATAGCGCTTTTGTTCCACTACGTGAAAAACGCGCTAAAAATGACCACGAAATCTCATCCTAAGATTGTTTGAACACTAATAATTATCAAGAAAGTGAAGTCTCTGATCCAAAGTGAAAATCCACCAACTCAAACGTCTTTCGGCATTGAAAGTAAAATCATTTATGAATAGGCTTAGAAAGATGTTTAAATCTAAAGTTAATCTGTTTTTGCAAAAATATATTGCTGAAAGAAAAACGAATTGTAGAAAATTATACGAAAAACACCTAGCTGTTGAAAAAAGGAAAATTTGTGGTATCACTCGATGAGGTATGGGTATTATTAAGTGACTGTAATAAAAAGATTCGTTTTCTGTAGCTCAACTCACAGGGATTACCGTACGAAACGGCTCGTCAGTGTACAGTAAAGTTCCCAAAGGTATTCCTGACAGTTACAGGGTTTTCTAAGGACGACAACTTAAAAATCAAGGAAGTTTCAAGAAAAGTTAAAAGTAATTTATCTTACTATCCGCAGAATATTTTAGAACCAATTTTTGTAGAAGAAATTCCTACCTTTTATGGAAATGACAGTGATAAAGTTGAGCTTTCTATTCACAAAGCCTCTAGTCATACGTCTAAGTCAACTGCCGCTTATTTAGTAAAGAAAGAATAAGAAACAAAAATAAAGTGTATCCCATTTGATACACTTTACCATGTGATACCTGTAAAATCATCTGACGCTTCTCCAATAGACTTTGGTGCTTTCGGCTTGTGAAAACTAGTCTGAGGAAAACGATATCCAAGAACACTAAGCGGACTTTGAAAAACGGTACAAAAGGAAGGGAGTAAAACTGGTAAGATTAGTACTAGGAGGAAATTTACTTTCATGGGAAAATTGGAGCTAGAACTATTGTCAATAATCATGGCTATCTGATAGAAGCAAATCGTCCTAAGAAATACGGTATTTATAGATAAAAATCAGCTATCAAAATCGCTTCTATAAAGTGTGAACTACCCTCTGTATTTCTTCATTTAAATTAAGGTCATGTATTCGTTTTCATTTATTTTTTTTTTTTTTTTTTTTTTTTTTTATTTTTTCATTTTATTTTTAAAAAAAAAAAATTATATAAAAAAAAAATAAAAAAAAAAAAATTAAGGATTTTAAATTTTTTTTTTTTTTTTTTTTTTTTTTTTTTTTTTTTTTTTTTTTTTTTTTTTTTTTTTTTTTTTTTTTTTTTTTTTTTTTTTTTTTTTTTTTTTTTTTTTTTTTTTTTTTTTTTTTTTTTTTTTTTTTTTTTTTTTTTTTTTTTTTTTTTTTTTTTTTTTTTTTTTTTTTTTTTTTTTTTTTTTTTTTCTTTTTTTTAATTTTCATTTATGGTGTTTTTGAAATTTTAACCACTGACTTCCCCATTTTGAAATCATTTTCTACTTCACCACATTCAGTCGCTTTTATTTTTCTTGAATCGTAATTTTTTGCTATACATCCAACATTTTTAATGCTTTATATAAAGCAATTTAAATTTTAAATCTATTATGCTTTTTAAATTCAATTTTCTCAAATTTCACTTTTTGGTGAGGGATTGTTTTCATTATGGTCGCAAGAATTTAATGTTATCTTAGTGAAGTGTAACATTAATTAAATTTATTGTCACAGACACAGGTTCACTATTGTAATTCATTTTTTAAACGATAAAGTGCATAAGTTTTGTCAAACTGCCTCTTACGAAAGTATAGAGTAGGGCTCATCTGTTTTAATATACACTGATGGCCACAGAAAATGCAACTCTGAAGCAAGCGTGCAAACAATGTAAAATTTACACCATGCGTTGGCCGCGATGAAATGTGCAAATCATTAGCATTATAGCGCAGACGAAAATCAAGGGCGACAGTAGCGACACCCGCAAGTGCTACATAAGGGGAGATCTGATTGGGGATTTGAAGTACAACAATTGTTCTTTCGTGCATTTATTTTGTGTAAGCAGATTATATATGCCTCTTGGAAGACATCGAGCGACTTTTGACTAAGTTTCTGAATTCGACCGAAGAAGAGTAGTAGCCTGTAGGGATTGCGGATTATCCTTCAGAGAAATCTGTCAACGTGTTTGACAAAACCAAGCAACTGTTATGCGGATCCGTCATCGTTGGATGCAGGAGGAAACGACGAAAAAACGGGGCCGATTGCACCTATTTTGGTGCACCACTGCCCGAGATGGCAGGCAAGTTGTGTGCATGGCAATGATGGATCCACGCAGCCCCATCGTGAACCACAGCGCAACAAATTCAGTCTGATACGCATTATTCGGTGTCCGCTCGTACCATTCGACGATGTTTGAAGTTGAAGGGAATGTCCACAATTCGTCCATTGCTTCATTTACTCTTGATTGAATACCACACACCGTCAATGGTGCGATGAACGGTCGACATGGACAACGGAATGGAACGATATTGTGTTTACTGATGAATCCCACTTCTGTCTGCAACATCACAATGGTCTGATTCGAGTTTGGAGACACCATGGTGAGAGGCTGCTTAAATGTTGCGTTATGCATCGCCACACTGGTCCTTCACCCGGTATCATAGTTTGTAGTGGTATCAGATTTCACTGCCGCACACCTCTAGTACGCATTGCCGGTACAATGAACAGCCAGCGCTACATCTCTAATGTGTTGGAGCTCACGATCCTCCCATACACATGGCACGCAATGCTCAAGAGTTTTTATTTAACCATCATATTGAATTGCTTCCTAGGCCTGCTTGTTCTCCCGATCTATCGCTAATCGAATATGTGTGGTCCATACTTGCACAACGACTGACCCGGGATACACCCCCCGCTGCTACACCAGATCAACAGTAGCAATATGTAGAAGCCACACGGGCTACTGTACCCCAAAGATACATCCAAAGCCACTTTGATTCTATGCCGAAGCGTGTGAATGCAGTTATATTCAACAATGTCGGCTACACTAACTATTGATTTTGTAATCATCAACACGTCACAAGAGTCTGTAATTAAAATCGTTTGATCTTTGTAAAACATGTTATCTTCTAACTAAATTTCGCATTGATATCTGTGTGGCTGTGTGGTTTTTTTTGCAGTGCATATTAAGGATATGTGGTAATTAATATAAATTTCTGTTTTGCAGTACAATTTATATTTAAAGTATTTTCAAATAGATTCAAGTAAAAGTAATATTTTTCATTTTTAATTCTTTTTTTTGCGTATATCAAATATTTCAAATTATTTCAGTATTTTTTATTTTTTGCGGTCGTTATTCTTTGATTTATCTTTTCAGTCACTATATTATGGGAAAGAAATACAATATTCCATAGTGAGTCTAATTTAAGTTCATGATTCGCTTCTGTAAGAAAAGGGCTCTGAAATGGTTTATTGCTAATTATTCTACGATTCTACTTTCATCAAAAACCCACATTTAAAAATTAAAGAAAAATCGTTAGGTATTTTGTACGATTCTAACTAACAAAACATTTAAAATATGTTTTTTCTCCACTTATATTAAATTACTTTATGCATTCATACAATTATTTGTTTTAATCATCGAATTTACTTAAATAAACGAAATTCAATATGCATAAATTAAAAGTACAATGTACTCACATTTATTGAAATTTAAAATACTCTGCCACACACAATTTTATTTAACTGTAAATTATTTATTACTTCACCAGTTCTATAATTTATAATTAGCTACCGTACAACTAATCTTTTTTTTTCCAATGGACATTTTTCTAGCTTTCAACTTTAGAGCAAATATTGCTTCGGCTTGTCCCAACAGCCATGCATGTTTTCAGCAAAAGTAAAATATTTCCGTTTTGTGATATTTCAAAGAAATGCTTATGCAAAATTCCAGACTCGGAGAAAAAATATTAAGTTGAAAAGTCAAGATTGAAATTTCAAATTCAAATATTACATTCTTAATGTCAAAGTGCCTGCGATTCTTGACAGTTGCTAAAATAATACTTCTTGACAAAGGAATTGTTAAGCTGTCCGGAAAAAAGAATAGTTTCGAACGCAATATTCTATCATAAGCAATAGTTTTATTATTATTTATCACTTATTATGTAAATAAAACATTCGAAAAACTACGCTTATTTAAAATAATATCAATTATAATTTATAAGAATAGAACATCGTCTATTATTAGAAAATTTTTAAATAATTATGCACGGGAAAAAACAAGAAGAGAAAAAAAATCGTTTACTTAGTCTAATATTTATATATGAAACCACTTTACATTATTTGTTCAGTGACAAAATCAAACAATGAAATATTCAAAAACACTCACAAACAACAAAATTAAAGTACCAAAATCAGAAGTATTTATAAGAACCATAACCCATTTGAAAAGAATATTCTTTAATAGTAGACAATTGAAACGACTGTTTTTTTAAAAACATTCTAATGCAGATGGCAATACAGAGACAAGTCTCTTTATGCCATACAGATATCCAAAATTCAAATACAATAATAATGTAATAGAACACATTTTATTTATTTCTAATGGGATGAGAATTGGTGTTTTGCCAATGCAGACCTGGTACATTCAGCGGAAGCGGGTATCACTTTTTGTGCGGCACCCATATAGATGGATACCAATCGCGACAGGTAATTCTTCTCCCAATTTCCTCCCTAGAGGGAAGTACCTGAGCTCTGGCGATGCGAACCTGTACTAGGATTTAAATCTGCCGAGAGCACCCTTGGGAACTTTTGCATGCCGTATAATCATACGACAGGGCCGCTGTTGATTTTCAACATCATGAAAATCTACCGACTTGGGCCGGGGTCGAGCCCGCAACCTTAGGTGCAGAAAGCCAGAGACAAACCAACCACGCCACCCAGCCGGCATGTAATAGAACACATAAAACAATATTTTACATTGAAATATCTGAAGTGCAAAGAATATTCACACACAAAGAAAAAATGTAAAATTTATATATAAAGAGGCTAAAACTATACCAAGTTTGCAATCTGCGTATTTAAAGGTCTCTAGACTCAAATAATCTTGTGTTTAATAATTGCGAGCATCAACGCTTCACTTTGGCAGAGGCATCAGCAAAGAGATTCTTCTTGAATATTCTTCCATAGACATTCTTCATAAACCTATCTTCCCATCAGGCAGCCTGCTGAAGCTGATATTCACTTAAACTGATTAGTACCTTGCTCTAAGAAAGAATCAACACAAGCTTTATTGCATGTATATAATCCATTTACTCGCTCAGGGAAATCACGTAATTATTTTTACAGAATCCAACTCATTCACCCTTCCGGTGCTAACGATGAACTCAAAATTCCCACAGGCCGAATATCATCAAACTTCACATGTGAGTTAATTGCAATAAAGGAAGTCCTCACTTTTTACGTGTCACATTCCCCGGATGATGCGACGGAGATTCTCGTAATCTTCTCATACTCAAAAACAGATCTCGAGGTCATATGAAATGGAGATACTAATCTGACACACGGAATTAACGTTCTCCTCAGGCAGATTAATAAACCAAGTATACTCCAGTGGATTCCTGCCCACGTGGGCATTGGGGGTAATGAATGTGCGGAGGTCCTCGATAAGGACTTGGATCAGCCTTCCACTGTCACTTCGGAGGATGCAAACGCGGTCACCCCAAGCGCAAAATTTCTAACCAGCGTTTCATAAAATTAACTGTCTCACACAGAACTCAACAATTGTCCTAGAAATTTGTCATCTACTGTAGCAAGACTCTGCACGGGTCATTTCAAAGATATGAAAATATCTCCAGATAAATCTCGATCTTACCCCATCTGCAGAAATTATCCACAAACCCAACTAACACCAGATCCTAATTTAACAGCAAGGTCATTCTTGCATCTCTTCAAACTGTATGCCTCACTACAGGGCATTCTTTACAGACCTCAAGCTACAGATCTGACCTCGCGTGTAATTGGGGCTTTCTTCTCAATATAGAAATGCACTAAATCCATAGACAAGATAAAAATAGAGTATTGAGCAGACGAGGAGATGCTATATCACAGCGCAACTGTAAAAAGGCCACAAGCAGGACTATTATCAGTTTGGAATTGGTGAAAGTGCATGTACAAAAAGACATATATTGTACATAGACGAAATGCAGCTTCTGGAATGCCTGATTTTGAGAGATCATAGATGTCACTCACAAGAGTTTATCTCTTATTCTTTCTTTGTTGTGATTGTTGATAGATCTTGAAGGGCATATTGTTTTTTGTCGATATGACTTAAACCAAATTGACCATTTGAAACGTGAGGAATATGACATCCCCTTTTGACCATCTTTCTTTTCATTCCCTTGAATGCCTCAAGGAGAAGGAATCCACTGTAAAACAACCATTTTATGGATTTCGTGTAATTCTCATTGCAGGGATTTGCATTGCATTACTAGCAAAGAAATAAGACCTTGGAAGCTATTAGTAATTGCCAGTACTTCTGCTTGAAAATCTGAGAAATGGCAAACTGTCCAGAAAGGGAATGTTAGGCTTTTAGATGGGTTAAAGCTTTAATCAACCTCAGTATCAAACGATGTCTTGTCAGTTCCCAGAAAAAGATAGTGAGAAAAACGCTCATAGAAAATTCTGACTCGTGCAAGAACATTTATACTAAGCTTTGAAGTTTTTGTATAGGGTTGCAACTAATCACTTGGAGGAAAATGATTGTACAGAATTTAGAAAAATCTGCAGTACAATCTTGAGTCTTTGAAACAAGGCTCAAAAAATACAAAGAGTAAGTCATTATAGCTTCCAAAGTTTTTTTGAATCAACTGTAGATATTGCAATTATTTCATTATTTTTTTAATCATTTGTTATTTGCACATTCAGTTATATAAAATCTAGAGAGAGAGCCTAAGATTTACTTGGCAAGAACAATATTAATTTAGTAAGTGTAATGCCCACCGTCGATTCAAATTGTTAAATCTCGTGAAAAATTAACGTATCTGTATAATAACAAGACAAATCATTACACAGTAATACGCTGGAGTAACACAAGTGTCATATAAATAATTTAATTTGGTATTTATTTTGATGTGAGTAGAGCATCAAGATACACTTGAAGTAATATATATCATAAAAATTAATAGATAATTTTATCATCATTAACAAGGGTTCCGTCTTTTCTCTTTGAAAGTTATACTAGAGCTTTGTTACAGATTACATATATTTTTTAATCCAGATGAAATAATAACAAAACAGCGACAGAAAATTTTCAAACATTAAACAGTTTTTTTTATATGAGAGACATGATATCCAAGGAAATTTAACATTTTTTCTCGATGATTTACTATTATCTACAATCAAAATGAAAACATTAATCATATATTTATACCTTTCAATTGCGAAAGGCTTTGTAAATCATTGCCAAAATTATATTAAAATATTCTAAATGTATAATAGTTAAAATAGAATATTAATTTTTTCTCCATTAAGCATCATAAAACTACTTGAATCAATAAACTGCATTTTGCAGTTTAAAGCTAAAATATTAGTAATTTAAAGAAAATGCAAAAATAATTAATTAATCGTTAATAATAAAATTTTTATGAAATAAAATTTTAATAACAATTTATAAGACAAGATAAGTATTATTTAAAATGTATAAGTATTTCTTGTGTCTTCTAATTAGTCAGTTCAAAAATTCTTCTAATGAATTCTTTGAAAATCCTTCGAAATC
This sequence comes from Trichonephila clavata, assembly GCA_019973975.1. Taxonomy (NCBI): domain Eukaryota; kingdom Metazoa; phylum Arthropoda; class Arachnida; order Araneae; family Nephilidae; genus Trichonephila; species Trichonephila clavata. The sequence goes on along the minus strand of BMAO01025876.1, from coordinate 36,183 downwards.
TTTAAATTTCAGGCTTTGTAAGAGCAGGATATTAAAATATATGCTTTCATTTGTTCAAAGCAACGTTAGTTTTGATTTTAATAAAAGTTATTTCAAAATTATTGATTTGAATGAACATATTTTGGAAAAGAAAATTCTAGTTTCATTTCTTATAGTTAAACTACTGATTATTTTAACAAATGTATCTGTCAAATCAATGTTGTTTCCGCGCGCGAACTTATAAATAAATTTCAAATCTTAAAATTATTAATGTGTATCAAACATACTATAAAAAAATTTGAAGCAAATCTTTAGAATAATATAAATTGAATAAAGATCGAAATAAAGATCATACCAAAAAATTCTTCGAATGCTATTTAGTTTTTCAAGAGTTTTCTTTTTAAAAATTGAAACAATATCATTTGCTACAAAAGATTTTTCTGGATTTGAATAAGAGCATAAAGCTTGGATTTGTTCCATGCATTGTGTGCCATGGCTGATACATGCTTTCGCCTCTGGCAGGCTTTTGTCAAAACGCTTTTTCGCCTTTTAACTGCAAGAGAAATCAAGTTTTCATAAACATCTGCTTTAAATAAACCTTTTCCGTAGGTGAAAAACTCATTTCTTGAGAAGTTTTGTCACAATGTTTCTGACATATTTGGAAATTTCAATGGCAGACTTTAAAAAGAAGTCTATTTGAATAGATGCCGAATTTGTTACACGTTGCCGATTCTTTCGGTTTCTGAAACTTTCAATAACCTTTATTTAAAAATCCTTAATGCTTAGTATTTTTTACGCCTTTCCCTTTCAGCTTTTAAAACCTACCCCCTCCCACTTTCAACGGGAATTTTTTTTTTCTTTTGGAAACGATATTCAATTCATAGAGAACAATTTGAGGAATTTACATTATATAACTCATCAGAGAAATTAAAAACAATAAACGAAGTCAGAAAAAATATTTCAAATTAACTGGTGTATTATATCTTTAAGAATTATAAAATAGTTTATTCTGGATTTTTTTTAAAAAATAAAAACAAACATTTTTTAGAAATAATTATTTTTTTTCTTTTTTTTTTTGTGTGCAATTAGAGATAAAATTTTATAAATCTATTAATTTCTTCAAACTTCAGTATTTGGAGCATTATTTTATTATCAATATTGGAAATTTTTTTTCTTTCGATGTTCTGTATTAAAAGGTAATTGAAGTATATTTCAAATAACAGAAAATTCTTATAAATGTCTATGAACTTCAACCGTATGTACCCGATAAAGATCGTAATTATTGCTATAATAATTTTACTAAAAGAAATTATACTTACTACCTTTTAGGATTTTTCAATTCTTTTTTTATAATTTGAGAAAAAAAATCGTATCAAACTGAACTAAAATGTTTCAAATGTGCGTGACTTCAAAAAAAGGCACAAAGTACAGACACTTTTAGCTAACATTACAGGAGTTTTACTGTCCTTTGATGATCGGCAAACACCATGTTGAGTTTTTACTTGCTTGTGTCTTTTTGGCAGGGCGCAGTGTGTCTTTTGGTACAATTTTGGATTCATATTTTTCTTGATGGAGTTTTTTAGATAATATTTGAAAATTTTCCTTTCTATTTAAACGTTTCATGTTCATCGCTATCTTGACTAATATATCCATTATTTCATCAAGTTCTCTTCCTTCATAAATTTCAACTGTATCCAACAGAGTTTGCAAATGCCCATTTTTTTTCTTCTTTATATTCACATTTTCATTTATAAATCATAAAAGAGTAATATAAAGCAATTAAAAATTGTCGTCCATAAGGAAAAAATGTAGTCTGTTCATAGAAAACATTTTGGAGCAAAAGTCAGTCCAAGTGCCTTAAGATTGTAATAAGCATTAGCCACTCTCTAAAAAGAGGGAGATATGTGACAAATACATTTTATTAGTTCCCTCGAAGACTGTCATATAGGAGGATACTGCCAAGGCCATTGGTAACAAATAAACAGTTTTCCAAGAATTAAAGATTTCATGAGCCTGGGGTGATATTGTGCTCCGGGTGACCGATCTCGGGTTAAAAGATATTTAGGAAGCATTCCAGCTATTAAAATTTTATGTTAACAGAAACACCAAAAAATATTTACGCGTTTAATAACATCTAAATGCAAAACTAAATATTGATTTTCATACCACATCCCAAAATAGTAGGAGTGAGGTGAAAAACACAATGATTGGTGGACAATTAGGAGTGGAAAAATTAACTTGAACTTATGAATGTAAACATGAAGGCGCCAATGACTGGGGAAAAAAATAAGTTGCCTAGAAATTCGGAAGTAGTTTCTAGGGAACAGTTTGACCCTTGGCAATGTTTTACCATCGTTCTGGCAGTCGCAAGAAAAGTTTTTGAAATAATTAATTTTAGAAAAGTGTGAAGGGCTGAAGCAGAGAGATTTCGGTTTTAATAAGAGATTGTTTTGCCCAAAAGTCTTTGAAATCATTGAACGGGTTATTATTGTGAGTTTCAATCCAGTATAAGTTGAAAAAACAATTATATTGAGAAAGCTTGTGTTTAGTGGGGCTAAGATGAATAGATTTGTTGGTAAGGTTATGGAGGAGTAAAAAAGCAGACTGCCAGAATAAATGTTATTTTAGTTCATAAATATTCTGGGAGTCTACATAAAAAAAAATATTTTATTTGAGACCCTCAGATTAGTTCAGTAAAGAAAAAAAATTCTTCTTATCTCTTTCAACTTCCAGTGTGTAGCAAAAAACTGTAACCATCAGCATTTTCCTCTGATAAAGCTATACATCTGTTGTAGAGTCGATTATCACTTATGGAACAAGAGAATGAGTTCCAGTGTGTAACGTATACCCCCGCATTGCTAGAGGGCCCAGGGATTGCAGGGGGCCAAAGCCTAACGACGCCAAATAAGTATTTGGGCTAGGGGTCCAAAACCTGACTTTGCAGGGGGAGAGGTCTAATATTCTTTACTGGAAGGGACCTCCACTCAATTGCAAAAAAAATATATTAAAAGGATTTGCTTTTTAAAAATCACTAAAGCTCACAAAACCTTCCTCACTGATACGTGAATATCTTTACTATTCTTTATCTGGCATATTTGGATTTTAGAGTACCAAAACATTTTAAAGTAAAATTGTAAGGAAATACTTTTCTCATGATGGCTTATAATGCAGTTGCTTAAAGTCAAACAAAAATAAAGAGATACTTGTTTAATATAAATTTGTTTTATAACTTTCTCTACTTAAAAAATGTAGTAATGAAAAATCCGCAGTAAAAATTTTACAAGAAGCTATTATTTGAGAACACTGTTTGTTAATAATTGGTTTTATGGATAAATATAGAAAGGAATATAAAAAAACCCGCATATTTTCAATACAAAGCTAGTCAAAAGCTGAATGGAGAGGGAAAATTATTCTTTTACGGAATCATTTCTATCTGATACACAGGGATATACAGTTTGTCTATTTCCTAATAATTCATTTTTAAATTAAAACAGTTATTCTACTTTATTATATAATTTCTTCGATTCGTATTTAAAAAAATTCACTTTTCATAACAGTTAAATGTATTCTTGCAATTTTTAAAGGCTTATTTAGCTATGCATGTAACACATGTGATCCATTGATAGCTTAAATAGTCTGTGTTGATTTATGTGACTTTTCTACAAGCGTCGCCCTTTTAAATAGTTTGAGAATGCATTCAAAACTTAATGGACTAAATTCATGTGACGTCATAACCACATGATAACTGCAACCAAGTGTTTCCAGCTAATCAGTTCCTGTGCTTCACTGTTATCAACTTTTGCTTTTAGCAGAAACTCATTTAAAAAAAATACTTAAATATTTTCGTAACAATTCCAACGTTCAAGATAACTTGCCAAGTAGGCAACCCCAATTTTATATGTGTCATACGCGCTGAATTTGCAACCATGTGCTTCGTTTCAGATAATGTCACCAAAACGGTTGTGATAATACTTTAATTACCAAAAAAGTACTCATTTCCAACAATTCTAAAGGGCATATTTTAAAAAAAATGACCTTGATTTTGAAGTATTAATATAATATACGAATATTTGTTTTTCACTTTGAAAACCTTTTTGAAGAACCTCTAATATATACTTGACTCAATCATTAAATTTGAAATTTTATCTCAATTTTACAAGTACAAATCTAATATCAGCTTTAAGTCCAATGGAGAACACTTGATTGTATTTATCACGTGATAGTCATGAATTTAGCCCATTCGTATTAGTGATGACAATAATTTGATTACATCCATATCATTTAAACAATATCATTATACATTACAATTACATTAAAGAAAAGAAAAATAAAGTAAAATGTAGTAATTTATTTTATATTTCAGAACGTGGAATAATTTTTTTTGTAGTATCTTCCACGCTGAAGTAAAATAAAATACTTACATTAGTTTAAAAGTTTTCACGTACTTGAGTCTAAAAATTTTAAGGTATCTGACTACGTTTGGATCATGGTTTTGCAAACACACATAAAAGAATAATTATGATACTTAGAATCATTTTAATTTGAATATACAAATTAAAATGTTTAAAGAACATTATTACAGTTAAAAAAAATCATCAGTGTCCCGTTTGGAATAACGAATCAGAACTCGTGGTTAGTCATTTTAATCTCTTGTTTTAAAAACCTCAAAATATCACTCAAAACATAAATAACCTAAAATTTTAATTCATATAAATTCTCTAGTTATTTAGTGGTAAATAATTCTCAAAATCTCAAGAAAACAACCCAAAGCCCTTTTTATTCTCACTCTAATTAGAACAACTAAAACTCCATTGTTGTCATTAGCAATTATCAGTTTCTACAATATATCAAAAACAAAGACAGTAACAAGGTAGAGGTTTTATTTGCCAATTTGAATGCAATTTAATTCCAAAAAATGAAAAAAAACAGATATTTTAAAATTATTGTCCTATTACGAAAAATGCTTCTGTAGTTATAATATTTTGCTTATCTGTACGAGTAATTAAGACTTATTCACAAACTTTAAAATATGATTTTAAAAATATATAGCTTAGAAATAGAATTATTCATATTTTAATATATCAAAGTAGAGAAAACTTTTATAAAAAAAAAATCACCGGTTGTAATAGTATTCGGTAGTAACTCTAAAATTGAGGGTAATTTTTCAAAAGTCCCAGATCAGGTTTTGTAGAAACGTTTTACACTCATGTCCATAAATTAAGGATAATGAAGTTCAGGCAAAGAAAGAGACAGACGCAAAACAAATTTGACTTATTTGTAAAGTCTATTTATTAAACAAAAGATAAAGAACAAAGAAGATGCTATATGTTTGACATAATTAATAAAAATTTCAATTTTTACTCCCTGGAGAAAATTTTAAAAAAGTACCTATTTAAAAAAACAGTAAAACATGGTTAGTATGATGGTTAATACGGAGTATGTCTCCCGGACGATGCAATACAGGCCTTACAATACCTACGCATGCTGAGTATCAAATTATCAACCTGATCTTGGGGAATATTACACCACTCATCAAGCAATGCCCTCCAAAGTTCAGGTAGACAGGTGGGAGGAGGTTTACAGGCTGCAATTCGTCAGCCAAGCATATCCCACACATGCTCTATTGGATTCAAGTCCGGTGAGTATGCTGGCCAATCTATACGGGCGATATCCTCCGATTGAAGGCATTCGTCTACAATGTTTGCACGGTGAGGACGGGCGTTGTCATCCATAAACAGAAATTCAGCACCCATGGCGCCCCAAAACAAACGTACATGTTGTTCCAGAATGACATCCCAATAGATGTGGCCTGTCCTCGTTACACTCTGAACATGCAGGTCAGTTCTGGAACCAAGAATAATTCCTCCCCAAACGAGCCAACCTGCACCACTGTAACGGTGACGTTTAATGGTGTTATCTTGGTGGTAACGGGTACCTGGCACTCTCCATATGAAAGTCCGGCGAGAATCGGACTGCAAACTAAACCCGGACTCGTCGGAAAACATCACACAAGACCACTGTTGCGGTGTCCACAATGCATGTTCTATACTCCAGGTTAATCGCAGGCGACAGTGAGTTGCGGTAAGGGGAACACATCTGACAGGCCTACGAGCATATAAACCAATGTGCCCCAAGCCTCTGTACACGGTCTGCCTTGAAACTGTCGTACCGGTAGCTGAAGAGAGCTGACGAGATAGGTCTGATGCTGTGCTCCGTCTGTGACGTACTATCCGCGCCATCTGGTGGTTTACTTTAATTTGCATATTCTTCTTCAAGATGTGTGTGATAATTCTACAGATGAAATTTTTATTTTAGAGTTCAATTTCTGTGTGATTCTGAATTATCCTTAATTTATGGACATGAGTGTAGTTATATATATATACAATCTCTGACAATAAAGTTCAGTTAATAGTCCTGTAACATTAACGTAGATGAAATATTTACGAATGGTGCCTTCGAAAAAACTATAACTATGCACCACTGAGATCTGCTATACATGTCCTGGTAACTTTGCAAGAAGTTTTCCTTCTGGATGGAGTTCAAAAGCCTCGTCATGTTTCGTTGGATGTTAGGAATATTGGCAATATCGATAACACATTTTTGTTATCCCTAAATTTTGGGTAATGATTTGTCGTGCAGATTCATAGTTAATCCATAGTTCTTCAGCTACCATCCTCGCAGTTAACTGACGATCTTTAGTGATTAAGCTCTTCACTTTCTATATGTTTTCGTCACTGACGAAGGTCACCAGTCTTCCGTTACGGAGGTTGCCAGAAACACTTTCCCTGCTCTTCAAAAACCGGCGAATCTATCGCACACACCTTTCATGGACAGTGCTTGATCTTCATAAACACATACCAGCATCGCATAAGTTTCGCTTTGAGTCTTGTCAGGCTTAAAACAAAAATTTATAATGATATTTTTTTCATTCATTTTCCAGCTCTCAGTTTATAACCAACGTTATAAGCAAGTACTGTATAAAACAAATCTTACACGGAACACAAATGAGTCTCAACTGAACAACTGTGGGGGAGGGGGCAGATAGTCAACACCTGCCACTAGATATGTGTAGCGTTTTGTTTCGCCAGAGTCACCAGATTGGCTCGTTCTGACTTCATTCACCGAACTGTATTGCCATAAGTTGTAGAACAAATTTACCATTAAAAATGCATTTTTTTATAAAAGGAGAATGTGTATGTGTGTTTGGAAAAGCATCTAATTTTCTTCTTCATTTTTTATTAAAAAATGCGATTAAAATATTTTATATTTCATTAAATTAATTATTTTATAATGTATTTCTTAAAACAATTTTATATGGATTTTCTAATTTGAATAACACTAAATATAACAAAAAACATCATTCATTTACACGTTTTTGTAAAATACAGGTTCCAAAAGTACATGCATTTTAGGTTACCTTAAGAATGCAGCTTAAAATTTTGCTTGGGTGTAGACATTAAATATTTGTTGCGTTAAATCTCATCTCGTAATTCAAAAAAGCCGGTTTAGGAAACCCAAAGCACCAAAACCGAACTGATGTCCCATAAAGGTTTCTTTCAAAATACATTACACCCACAAAACTCTTAAAAAATTTCCCTGCAACCTCAAAACTTCCTACACTTAAAGAAGTGGAGAAAATATCGACCCAGACATTCAAGGCGATAAAACGCAAGTAAACATGGGCTATTTCTTAAGAACCTCAATCCCAAACGTCTGGGTAACACTTGACTGAACAATTCTCCCTAGCTACTTTTAGTGCTTGATAGAAGTTTCTGCTTCTACATTAGCAGCGATTGATGCACGCTTATCGGAACCAGAGACATGATTCTGGTGCCAGCCTGCAGGGAAGGTCATTTACACTGAGAGTTCACAGTCATGAATAACAAAGAAAGTCTACGCAACCACTCTGGAAAAGTTACGAACAGGATCCACAAAAAAGGTGATATGTGTGGGGGGATGTCTCAGAATGGATATGTCCTCGTTTTAGGTGGTCTATAAATGTAGTTTCTTTGAAATGGCTATGTTCACACAGTTGTTTGATGCAAATAGAATGAAGCTATTGTAAGGCAAATAAAAGTGAAAATGTATTAAAAGGGGATGTATAAAAAGTTTTTCATGAAGTGTTGAGAATTTAATTTTACCCCTTAAGTGATAATCTTTTTGCCCCAATTGATCCAATAAAAAAGGTAAATTTTTAATTTCTTATAACGAATTATAATATTTGCAGAATGCGAAAATAGAAGAGAATTTTATTTTAAATTTCAAAATTTTAAAGATTTCATATTTTTTTTCTGTTTTATAACCAAAACAACTAAAATGTTTGATTTTTATAAGTACACTGTGCATGCTATGATATCTTAATAGAATTTCTTTCATATTTACAAAAAGGTTTCATGTCCGTATCTCTTTTTCAAACGGTTGAGGATTTTGTTTGTGTGTTTGCACACACAATTTAAAGTAAGGTGTGAAACTAAATCTTACATTGCAATGGAAATAGAGATAACATCGGCTTTTTTTTAAATTTGTATTTCCATTTTCATTTCTTCTCAAGCAACAAGTTGCACATTGCCTTTCCAATCCTTGTTCTTTATCGAATATTTTCAAGAATCTAAATTCCTTCTTTCGATAAAAAAAATCCCATCTTCACAACAAAGAAAATCCCTGATGAGAATTATTTTAGTACCGTGGACAACGTGTATCTTAATAATCTCACTATAAGAATTAAAAATATGTGCAAATCAAAGATAGAAAAAAATAACAGTGTCTGTGTACGTTGCATGGGCAAATCAGTTAAGGAGTTAAGTTTTAAACATTCATTTTTGTAATTTAGGGAGAGAAACTGAGAGATTGACTAAGAAGAAAAATCCTTAATTAATCCTTAAAAATATTTAATTAATTAAAATTTTAATAGGAAATCTTAATTGAGTGCTGATATTAATTTTTTAATGATTTTGATTCTTTGAAAAGCACATATATTTATGATTACTTTTTTGTTCATTCTCTTTGCCATTTTTGGAATAATATAATTCGTCGAATAATACTGATCCCTAATAAAAAATTATTGTTTATGTACGTATTAGGTTTTGTTGTTGATCTCGTGTCCACATGGAATTAGCAAAAATAAATTAATAAACACTCTAGATTCCAACAAAGGTTGGATATTCAGGAGCGTTCTGGCTATAGAGGATCCCCTGCAGTGGGATCGTAAATAAGTTAGACCGCGCTTTAGTCCTCTTGGAGTGAAAGCTGGGCACTCGAAAATATGTTTTGGTATTAGCGGTTGGATTTCTGGGCAGTTTTTACACTGTTTGTAAGATCTTGTTTTATTAGAATGGATTTTAATGCACTTGTAATCATGAGTTCTTAGCCTTGTGATTGTGGATGTTATGACTCGTGTAGAGTCGATATCTGTTATGAGTGGTTTCTTAAAGAAATGGGAGTAAAAATCTAGATCTGGCCATAGCGTTTGTATCAGCAGGTGTAAAAGTAGTACAAGGTTGGCCATGGTGTCTGGTATTTTTGACCAAAGAATCAGCACACTCATTTCCTTCGATATTTACATGTGCAGGTATCCATTGTAGTACACAGAATTTTCCCTTATATTACATCGGCTAGAGTAGGAAATTTATAGAGGAGTGTTAGTTTTTTATTATTGTATACTGTTCAAATTAATTGGGACAAATGGTAAAAATCGATTTTTTTTCTAAAAACCTAGCTTTTCCTCATTAAATAACTTAAGTACACAGAAAAATCTCTATATTAATACGAAGTACGGCCTCCTATAGCAGAAATGACCTCTTCAACTCGTCTTGGTATTAACTCCACTAGAGTAGCTCATATGTTCTTCACTTTATCATCATCGAACCACACTTGTATAGCAATTTTCATCACTTGTTCTGTTGCCGTGCAACACATCTCAGCTATAAGATTCTTTAGAATATGCCCTAAATTCTAAATAGGTTTTAGTCGGTGAATAACCAGGCCAATTGAGCACTTTTATTTTATTTCCCGCATGATATCGAATTGCAACAAGAAACCAAATCATGTGGAAGCGTTCCGTCAAATGTTTCCATGGATGGAACAATTCTACTGCGTAACATTTCAATGCATTTCACATCATTCATCATGCCTTTAAAAGGAACTAAGCGTACAGTGAAATTTGTTGTGAAAAAAAACCCCAAAACATCTGCTTAGAAGGATGTTTATAGTATGTTAGATATGATCTGGCAGCGAGTTTCAACTTCACTTAATCTAATTACACTTGATTTGCATCCTTGCACAAATAAATGTGTTTTATCGCTGAAAACCACCTTCTTTTGGTCGTTAATAGTCCAGGATCGATATTTTGGGTCTAAGCTAAACGGTTGGTTTTTCATCATTTTCTGCAGTTAGAAATTGCTTTTTACTCTATCTTGATGCCTTACGGCTAACTTCCAGAACACTTTTCTGAACAGTTGAGGTACTCACTTCAACACCATAATCCAATAATCACTTTGAAGGTTCTTACTTTGATTGATTTTGCAATTTTTTATTAGAATTTAATCAGTTATTGGTGTAATTTTTCGTTTGAGCCTAAATTTCCTTTTCTTTTTGGAGACTGTGATCAGGAATCTTGAAATATATTTAAAATTCTTGATTTGCCCACACCTACTACTGTGGCTTTATCTTTCACAGTCATAGAAGTGTGTTGATTGAAAGCAATTATTTTAGAACACTTCCTCGGAATAATATCAGTCTCTGATCAAGCAAAAGTAACTCGTGTAACGTGGAAATCAAAATTTTAACCACCACCTACTACACTGAAAGATTCACAACTGAACTACCAATGTACTAAAACCAATCAAACGAGTACATTATTGTCAAGGTCTATCCGTCAAATTAGTTCTGGGCAGGTTTTACCGGTTTGAGGTGATTCGGGACAAACTGGTAATCACATACCAAATCAGACAAGAAAAATATTTGTAGCAAATAATTCGAACAGTATAGTATTTAATTCATTAAATTATTTTTTACAATATTTTTTTTCGGGGGGGGGGGATGCAATTCTCTCTGATTGCCTTTTCTTCCTTACTAAATAGTTTATTAAGACAAGCAAACACAATTGCTGATTTAAAATAAAGTTTACTGAATATTGTGTGTGTGTGTGCAGTTATATATCTCTCTCAAGATAATCCCAATATCTAACACGCGCGAAAGTCTTATTTATTGATAATCTAAGACATTGAGTAAAAACGTTCTTTCCTCTTTATTTATTTGGCAAAAGTATAATTAGATTAACACAGAAGAAAAGGACAAGTTACTAAACATACGATTTTAAAAAATTTAATATTTATCAGCTCAAATGTCCAAGGACAATTAACAGGAAAAATCAGTTTCGTTCTTTACTTTTTCTTTCTAATGAATTACCATAAGAGAACTTTTTTATTCCACACCCTTATTTATCTCCAACTTCGCGATTTATTGTTTTCAAAATAAATAACATATAATTTTAATTTAATGAGCTGGTGTCGCAATTTGACACAATTTCTTTTCCATTACCAAAAGGGTAGATTAAACAAGGATTTTATCGAATAAAATTTTTCAACATTCGTACGATTTTACCCTTGAAATAAAGATTAATAAAATTAGAGTAACGAAATAGGGTGTTTAGGTATTATACATTGGACTGATTTGTCAAGAATAAGAACATCACCGGATTATTATTAGCATCGAATTTCAAAGCAGATAACTATATAAAATTCGAAATATTAAAAATCTGAATAATTTTTGTAAATTTTCGCTTTATTTCCTTACATCAAAAGTGAAGAATTGGAAACATAGCTAAATAATTTCTCAGAAAATCGGAGTTCGGTCAAATGACTATTGCTCGTAGAGTCAAACAGGCCCATGATTCGAATGCCGAAAACAGGGAATGCCAACCATTATCCAAGGAATCTTTCTGCTGTCCATCCTGAAAAGGTTAAAAAAGATACTCCAATTCTTGTGGTTTACTTTAAAATATTCTTAGTTTATAAAGAAAAAATATTCAATTTTCAAATGTAATTTAATATGTTTCCGTACGATATTTGTATTTAAGTATAATGAAATACTTTATAAAAAGTTGCAGTATATAATTTAAAATATATATTTATGTGAAATTAATAGTTTTAAAGCATTTACAGGAAATTTAACAAAATATTTTCAAAATAGATATTAGGGTTTACAGAATACTTTTTCCTTATTCAAAATAAATTCAAACAATACCTTACTTCATCAATGTACTGTGGATTTCTCTTCTCCGAGATTCATGTATTGTCTCAAATGAATTTTAAATACAATCGGATATTTCTGTCCGACATAGTATCAATAAATTTTTGTTAAGCTGAAAACAAAATATCTATAAGCAACAAATTATTTTACACAAAAACTAAAACGTATTGTGTGTGTGTATTATAAGTATTGATTAGATAAAGGACTTAAGAAATAGTTAAGTTGTGCTTGTTAAAATCGACAAAGACTGACTTTTTCTTAAAAGTACAAGAAATAAAAAAAAAACAATAAAAACAGTGAATTATAGTCTATAACAATGAAGTTTGACTAATTGAAATTGACGTACCCGTAGGAAGATTTAGTCGAAAAAACAAGCAAGAAAACCACAAAAAAAGATCGTTATTGCTCAGGGGTTTTCAAATAATATTCTTTTTCCTTTTTTGCCGAGTAGTTTTCTTATTCCTTTTCACGTTATTTATATGTGTCTGAATGTTTTTGTTCTTACGGTTTTCTTTTTGTTTCATGATCCGTGCTTGCAAATAAAAGTGGAAGTGATTGTTGAAGCATAGAATCGAAAGTTGTACAGGGAAGAAATCTCTTTTTCTAAACATTTTTTGTTTTGGAAATGTGTGTGGCGTGGGAGAACTAATTGAGAAGATGCGGTGTTTTATTATAACAACATGTTAAGTTTTTTCTTCCGGGAACTCTCTTAATCATGCAATAAAAAATTTAAAGGGTTCTTGCGTTTTGAGAAGAGAGGCTACTACTAAGAATTTCAGTATTTAAATAAATTGATTGCCAAACAATATGGCTGTCATTTCGGTGAAATTATTATTTCTTTTGTGCCCAAATAATTTTTATTATCAAATGATGTACCAAAATCAAACCTAACTTAAACAAGTTGTTAGGGAAGATATATCTCTTCCCTAAGTGTAGGGATGTCGGAAGGAAGATTAGCCATATCAATGTAACTTTTCGATATGATCAGCAAGACAAATTATTAACCAAAGTTAAGAGATGCACCCAAGTACTAAATATGAATAACAATAGCGAGGCAGACAAGATACGAGAAAACTACAAATAAACAGATCACTTACGTCTAAGCAATACATTTTAATTCTTAGTGACCTAATCTAACTTAATTTCTATTTGTCAAATCGTCAACTTTAATACTATAACATTCAGCTACTAAATATCCACGTCTCGTTTAATTAATCACTGCTAGCCCTAGCATTTAAACCTCTCTCTCTCTTTTATTTCCTCTCTAATCTAGCTAACTCGAAAGCTTAAACTTTATATAGAAGACTTAATTTGCATACTCAAGTCTACTTTGCAGAAAGATTTTCAAAAATTTTATTTTAAAGAGCATTTTTTCCCAAGAGGATTATTAGTTGGAAAATTCCGAATACACCCGTGACAATTTTTTAGAATGTTCATCATCAGGATCTCATATTTTGTTATCTTAAACACTGCATCCAAATTATTATGGGCACCAATACAATATTAGACTATCTTTCGTGCAAAAAAAATGCATGGATTTTTTTTTGCGTGGAATCTGTAAGATGTTGTTATATGTTAGGTGGAACTTACGACCATTTTCAAGGAATTGCACTTTCCAATTGCCTTCAAATTATATGTTACTGTATCCAGCTGCCAGATGTACCGTTTGATCTCAACTCACGGATTCTTTATTAGACTGAGATTTGGTGATTGTGCAAGCCAAATAAGGAAGGTAAAGTTTATTTTATGTCAATCATTATATTTACCAAACCATCTGCTCTTTGAACCATCTAGGGACAATGACCGCTGTATAATAGGAAGCACGGTCCTGCTGAAAGTATCTATCTCCGTCAGGGTGCACAGTTAATATAACAAGATGCACTTCATATGTGGTAACACTCAAGTACCCTTAGGCATTGAGGAGTTCTTACACACGAATGAAAGAACCATGTAATGTCAAGAAAAAATATATCCCCCAAATTATAATCTTGCCTCCACCAGCTTGAAGAGTTGTGGCAATGCAGGTGGAGTTCATGCTTTTCTTCTGTATCTCCATGTTTATACTCTGCCATCTCCTTGGTGTAGCTAAAAATTCGATTCATCAGACCACATGATTCTTCCCACCTACTGTATAATCTTTGTACTCCTTTCTTAACTGGAGACCTATGTTCTTGTTCAAGGCTAATAGAAGCTTTCAAACGGATCATAGATTACCATATCCTATACGGTGTAATGTGCGGCGAACAGCTCATTCAGTGACGTTGGCAGTTGCTCCTTGATTAACTTCCCGGTAGTTTGATGTATGATAGCTCTTTTGGCGGACTGGAAACTTCCACAAATCTTTTTTCTGATCGAGACTTGAGTAGCCTCCAACAATCACAAGCATGATTTTGAGTCTCGGTTTTTTTGTTTGGTAATCCACTCTCGGCAAGCATTAATAACTGTTGTTCTTGTATACTTCTCAAGTGCAACCGTTTTTCTGTTACAGGTTTCAACGTTTCGAGCGCCTATAATCGCGTACCACGTTCGAATTCTGTAAAAATATCCGACTACTTCCGACTGATTTTTTTTTAAAAATTGAGATATGGAGATTTTTTGTGGTTTTTCTATTTATTTGGTACATTTTAAGAAAAATATGCTGAAATTCAGAAGAGAAAAAGAAATTTTTATTACTAAAATAATAAGAAAAATTGGTAACAATTTGCAAAAAACAACATAAATGGGGGCCATTCTCTACCAAAGGTTTATGAAAAAATTTTCAATTTTTCAATTCTGATGCATTGCAATGTTATTCATTTTTAAATGACTTTTAGGATAAGACATGTTTCAATTTTTTCAAAAACTGGAACACTGATTATTAGTTATTATATGAAATTTTTTTTGCTCAAAAAAACAGTGATAATATTAACATAAGGGACTGTAAATTTTATAATAAAACAGTTATTGATAAATCTGAAAGTTAAAACACTTTTACTATTTTACAGAATATACACAAAAAATTTCAGTTAATTATTTTCAAAACGTTTTGAGCAATCGCTGTCCCCGTTTGAGCATTTTCGAGAGAAAAAAACCATTTCGAATAAAACGCGTTTAATGGCATCTGCCTTTACTAAAATACTTGTAGTTTTTGTTCTAGAGAACGGAAAATAAAAACCTTGGTATTTTTATAAAGCTAATAAGATAAACTATAAAATAAAATCTTAAAAAAATTTATCATTTTTTGTCAAAATTCACTATTTTAGGGTAGTCGGATACCTTAACAGTGTAACAAACTGCAGATTTTAAGAAAGTCACATTTAATCACATTTTACAGTCATCTTTAGCTTATAACATACAGCAATTTTGACGAATATTCATTAAAATAAAATTTAAATTCTTTTAAAATATTTATTACTAAAAACTTTTTTTACCCTGCAATTTGTGACTCTTCAGATGAATTAAGAAGTACATCAATGAAATTGAAATTGCGTTATGTCCAATGCATTTTTATTTATCGCGTTTTTCTTAACTTCGAAAATTTTGCTAAAATTTCATAAAAAAGAAATTTGTTCTCAATAACAAAGGGTTATGTTATTTATTTAATACTTATGACTCTTTAAGCCTATTTATGTTCATTAAAACAATAAATTTCTTCTGAAAATCAACTTCTAAAAAATTGGTCTCCCAACCTAGTTGGAGGCTTTAATGGTAAGCTACAAAAGCGTTCGTCTTTATTATAAATTTTAATTGTATTTTAACGACTAAAATGCCTCTTGAATCGAAAAATTAAAGTTAACGGAATTAAACGCATTTAATTATTATTGATTTGTGTGTAAGAAAAGTAAAATATCTCCCTTCATTTTATCTTAATTTTTCATCAAATATCTTTAAAAGCGAGTTTTAATTATAATTATTTCATACAAAAGCTTTTCATTTTCCTGTTTTCTTCTATCCTTTTCTTTGTACAAGGAACTGCTCTTGCATACTCCATTTTTGACAGAGCTCGTCTTTTCAGAAGAGATGAAAAATCACTTTATATGTCAAAGGGAGATCACTACGACACGGAAATATATTGGAATTTGTTCGCATTTGTAATAATATATAAACGTCTTCAAGATACTTTATATTGTGACAATGGATGACAATTCTCTTCATATCTTCACCAATATGAAATGTTTAAAGAACTGATTTAGAGAAAATACTTATTTGCAATATTCTTTCCATAACTGACATCGAGAATTCAAATTCTTTCTAAGAAAGATATTTGATGCATAAAACTTCTACAATTATTCGTAATACTCTTATAACATTTAAAGTAACTTAAAGTATACGACTTTGCACTGGATTTTTAAAAAGGTATGTAAATGAATATATTTTTTGATATTTATAATCACTTTTTGAAATATGATATACATATAAAATTGTATTAAGAATATAATCCCAATAAAAAAAGTAGTTAAATGCAATTTTATGGCAAAAATGAAGAAAAAATTACATGTTTTCAAAGGATTCGCCTATTACAAAAAATTACACTATAATAATATATAATATTTAGCCTATATATATCTAAGACTCTTTACAGAACTTGAAATAGATACTTTTGAAAAATTCAGATTAGTTTCATAGTTACTATCAATTAAAAAATAATAGTGGTATTTTCTTTTAAAAAATTTCTACTCCCTCTCTGATATATTAACATATGAATTTTATTCCACTTCTAAACTATATATTTTAACATTCCTTTTTCAGGTTTTATAAAGTTAGTTATATAGAGACAAAATATCATTATAATGGAAAAATGTTTTATAAAAGTAAAATGTTTTAATACACGTCATTTTTTTCTTTATTTTTTGCTAGAAGATAAAACATAACTGAACAAGTTAGCTATTTTTTTCTTTTCTAAAACATGCATTTATAAACTTCCGAAGGACTCGAATCTATATTTCAAATCTATTATTCAATAAAAAATCACGATGATTTTGTTGGTTGAATAGAAAATCAACAATTTTAAAGATGCAAGTATAAAACAGACCTATTGTATTCAGATTGACCTATTGTATGTGAAATCGTATTCTATTTTTGTAATGCTTCTTCTAAATGTTTCTTTTCTTTTTTAAAATTCCTTTTTACTTTTTAAAATCAATACAATTGACAAAATGATACTTAGTTTCTTTCAAAACATTTACTTTAATCCTTCTAACGTTATAAAATATTTTAAGTTTAGAAAAAAAATGTTCTTTGCATAAGTAATGATAAAAAATTTGAAATAGAGCAATCAAGTACACATTTTTATACACTCACATTCTGAAAATGAAACATACAGTTTTTTGATTTTATCATAATGGTAGAGCCTTATTAATTGTAAACAAACAATACTTATTTAATTGTTTAAAATAAAATAATTTTATAACATTTTCATGCTTAATTTGTTCGAATAAAGGAACTCTCTAAGGCAATGGTCAAAAATCAAGTACACATTTTGTTCTTATACGTATACACCCATTAAAAAAGATATTGGCCACTAAATTAGTGCCGATATTTTTCATAGTTGAATTCCAGTACAAAAGTATTTCAAAACGTAATTATCAAGTAATCTACTCTCTCTAATTAGATTTTAGGGGATAAATATTTACAAAAGAATAAAATGTGAAGAATTTCGTTAACACTGCGTTTTCTGGGTCTAAAACATGGCGTCGATATATTAAAAAGAGAATCTTACATGGAATGGAATGCAGAACGAGATAAAAATATCTTGAAATATGTACCGGAGTACAATAAAATAAAAACGACAGAAATTAAGAAGGCCTTATACAAGAATACCGTGCTTAATCAAAAATTAAAAACATAATTTTTTTTTTGTATCTGAGAATAAAATTCGATGCAATTTTTAAGGATTGTACGTCTTGGAAGTATACGAGCTGGTAGAATGGCCAACTTCAACTGTACGAGTGTTGAGGAATCACTGCGATAGCGTACACCTTATTAGATTAATTATTTATATGAGCTATAGTGAGGATATCGTATTCTTTTTAGTTTATCTTTAATTGCTAATGTTACCTTTTTTTCTTTTCAGAAAGCTTATTGCAGACTTTAAATATAACTGCTATTATTACTTAGTTGACATTTAGGAAAATTTTTAGCAGTAAAACAATAAAATTACATTATAATATAAAAATCGATAACAGACATATATTTGCAATATATGTCCATTCTCATTCGGAAATATTAAATTATTCCTAATGTAGGTGAATACACAAGTTTTTATTTGTATTACAGTACTTAGTATCTTACGACCGATATTTGAATTCAGTCCACTACTCTAAGCCATACATACCAGGTGTCTCAAAAATGACCAAAGATTTGAAAACTCAATTAAGAAAAAAAAAAGAACTGAAGGTTGTAGAAATGAAAGGTTTTCCGGGGAACCAGGAGTTTTTATTTTCACCGTTTTAAAATCAGTTACAAAGTAAGTCAACAGGTGACGCTTCTGACAGAGAAAACACAGTTCAAAAAAATGCTTTCTTGTCCGTTTTGTTAGACACGTCTGGCAATACTGCATGTTCCAACAAGTGAACCATTCTTGAAACACATGGCAGAATGCTCACGAGTCTAATAAAGCGGACATGAATACTTTTTTGTTGTTTTTTCCAGTTAGAAGCGCCATCTATCAACAAATTTTGCAATTAATTTTGAATTTTTTTTGTATTTTGATACTAGTTTGTTTTTTTTTATTTTCCCCTGGAGTTTTCCAACGAGTAACCAATTTTGGAAACACATAACCAGCATACCTGAATATTAACATGTCGAACGAAACATAGAACATTTTTTTGTTTTGTTTTCCCGTTCAAAAGCTCCATCTGTTAATGAAATTTTAAACTAATTTTGAAACTTGGTGAGAATAAATTCCATGGTTAGCAAAGCAGAAGGCAGTATACAGTACATTTCTTTTGCCTTCCGTTCTCTTTGTAATTGATGTTTCAAATCATCAGTCATTTTTGGAAAATCTCGAATGTAAATGATAGCAATTGAAAGAGCAAATGAATATGAGTCTTTTTTAAACTTCAGAATAAACAATTATAAACTTCTCTCCAATTTCTTTGGATTCTTTGCTACACAAAGGATCGTTAGAGTAAAATATCTGGGCGACTGCTTTCTTTATTGCCTTATCTCGGGAAAGTACTATTTGTGTCAAAGGAAGAATCCATTATGCTTTTGTCCATACAAGCATTTTGCAAGTGATTCATCATCTGAAAAGAAACTGTTCTAAAACTTTAAGAGATTTTTCGATGACTTAAGACTGGAAAAATGTTACTATTGAGTGTAAAATTGGCTGAATATGATTAATTAGTAGGTTCTCGAATATTGTGTATTTGAGGTGGAATAAAAAACATAATTATCTGTAATATAAAATGTCAAATGTATATCAAACAAATAAACAGGTCTGTTTTAGTGTGTTTTAAACTGTTCACATCGTAAGAGCAGTTACAATTAACAAGAAAATACCAACTAAAATCAGATATAATGATGAGACTATTGAGCTTTTAAATGTTCTCATATAAATTTAGAGTAAAAGTTATAGATAAAAATTTATAAGTTATAAAATTAATAAATGATAAGAATAGAAGGAATTAAAGGTGTTATTTATAAAAAAGTTTTAATTTTTTTCAATGTTTAAAACATTATAAAAATACAGCATCCTGTTTCTGTATGTAATTATCTACACTATAGATTCCCAACCTTTTTTGAACTGGCGCCTCCTTTTCTAGTGAATATTTCGATACACCCCCCCCATTTCTAGTGGATATTTCAATACCCCCTTCCAACTCTAGAGAAATAAGAGAGTATATAACACATGGTGAAAACAAGAGTTAAATTTTTTTAAATATTTTATTACTAATAGAATATAGTTTTAAATTAAATTTTTTTTCTGAAGCCCCAGTTTTTTTACTTGCGAATCTGAAATAGCTATTGCAACGAATTTATTTAAATGTGTAATATTACATATTTTAATCATAGATAGGATATTGTTGGAATTGAAATGCTTCTGAATTTCTTCTTCATTTAAAAGAGTGTAATAAAAGTTTTAGCTTACCTGTTATAAAGACGGGCAGGGGTTTTGATGATACGAAGTAATTCATAATAAACTATTGCTTTCAAAATAAACATAAGTTGACAGCTTCGGCCTTTAAAGAATTACACGTTAATTCCTGGTTAACATATTTAATTATGTTCCTTGGATAATATACGTAATGAAATGCAGTGGATGAAACATTTTTCTTAGAGCTCACAAAGACAACACGTGTACTACAGCAATTAAAATGCACTATATCATTCAATTTAATGTAGGTCTGAATGTATTGTAATCTTTTAAGTTTTTTATCCACTTTTCGCAGTATGTGAGTTTGCTTACATGTGAGATAGAAATGATTTATAAATACATGCAGTCAACAAAAAGTAAACAGCATTAAAGTTTACTTTTGTTAGTATATGATCAGCTTTTTAAAGCCTTTTTTAGACTATATTTGGTTAATTTTGGCTATGCCCCTCCGTTCCATCCCAACGCCCCCTACTTTTCTTTGAGTCTTTTAATGTCCCCCTGAAAGCCTCAAGCGCCCACAAGGGGGCATTATCGGCCACGTTGAGAACCTATGATCTACACAAAGAACTGTATATGTTTTTAGGTATGATGATAAACAGAAATTGGAGATTGTACTGTCCAATAATTTTTGCAAAAGCATTGAAGGAGTTACTGTGAAATGATAAAAAAAAGAAGATATAAATTTTAAAAAAAAACTGTTTAAAAGCATGTTTGATTTTTGTTATCAAGTGATGTTAAATTTAACTTATGATCTTATATTTCTAATATTTTTGTTCCATTTTAGGGTATTTGTCTGTTTCAACGAGTCAATGTTCATTTCCAGAAATCGAACAATGCAATTTGTTTATGCAACACATAAAGAAATCATATTTTTTGCATTATTATATGATAAATTTCTTGAATGCAATCAGGAGAAAAAATTAATATATTTAACTGTTTTTGACAAAGGTAAATTTTCCACAGGATAGTGAGCCCCCATTGCAGCTTTATGTAAAATTTTTATAGAATTTGTCAGTTCTGATTGAGAATAAAATTTAGCTTAGTAAGCATCAGTAGAAAGTTGAAGTTCTTGATTTTTCTGTAAAACTTAACTGGTTAGCTCAAATTTACGATCTGTGTCATCACATCAAGTTCATTTAACGTTATTCTTCCATTGCTTATTTTGACTTGATGCGAGTTATATTTCAAATTCTGAAATTATCATAGTTATAGAAAGTATTCTAAATCATAAATGCACCCATAAAATAAAGTTGTAAATAATACTTTAATTCCTGTAGGATTCTATTACTTCTCGCTTAATCACACTCCTAGATTAGCAGGTGCACCAGTACGAAATAATTATTTCAAATGATGACGTTAGAGCAATCTACTCTAACTATATGCTGTATGAGATAGTACATTTACTACAGAAAAGTGACTTTTCTGTAACTATTAAATGTGCTACGTTAAGAATCCATTCCCAAAAGAGAACATCAGGATTACTCAACAAAAGAGAACTTTTATTCAATAGAAGGGGTTAAAATGAACCGAGGGTATAAAACTAGAGCCAAAGAGCTATATGAATTGCTTATAAATTGTAAAGTATATTTTTACCACAGAAAAAAAATACATGTCTCAAAGGAAATGAACTAATTTTTCAAAATATTTTAATGATAAATATACTTTTAAACGAAAACACAACAAGTAATTTATAATTTTCTAAGATTATGCATACTATTTAGTATATTTTGAATTCATTAACTGTAGCACTAGTTTCAAATTATAATTTGTTATGAGTTTTCAATAAGAGTATATTTAAGAATATGAATGAAAGGTATTGCACTAGAAAAAATTTTTATATTAAAAAAATATTTCTCTTACACAAATATATCACGGTTCAAACACTCTGAAAGTATTAACTTCTACAAAGTACAGTTAATGTATACTTTATTTTAATTATATTAAAGGAACCATTATCATTAAAAAAGCATGTTTTAAAACTATTTAAAATCATGTTTAGTATTAAATTGATTTATTTTTGCATTTTTTCAACTTAATCTTTACTTGCTTTTAAAAATTAAACTACATTCAAAAAGAAAGACGAAACAAGGTTCTATCACAAGAAGTTCTATCAAAAATTCGAAAAATACGCTATCTGCTATTCTTATTATCTGTCTCTAGTCCTTTTTCAGGCATAGAGACACGAATATTACCAAAAATAATTCAACTAAATTATAAATAAACACTTCTTATTGTAATTTAAATGTACTCTTTAAATCCTTTTAGAATCATTTTCATTGGTTACCTAATTCGCACTATCAATTTCTCCGGTTGTAACATACCATTTTTGCATATTTTATGTAATTTAAAAGCCATTCAAATTAAAACACAAATTACAAATGCATATACATATTGTTAATTGATCCCACACATCATTTAATTTCCATAAATATTTATTTTCTTTTAAACTATATACTTAGAATACCACCTTTTCTCCTTAATTAAAGATCGATTACCGAAATACGTTGGGATTAGTCACTGCTTGGAGCAGCTGTCTGTCGTACTGAGGTTTTCTGGACCTTGACGTTTGTGGAGATACAGAAGCAATGTAATTACGGATAAAGAAAACAGACTGCATTTCGAGTTGGAAAAGAAAGAATCGTGTCTGACGTGATTGGTAAACTAATTCTTTTAAGGTATCAAAACGATTACGGAAATGGAAGGTCTAATACTCTTGACTTTTACACAAGATTTTCAAAATTGGAGAAACAGACACTTTGAAATTAAAATCTGTAATCCGTTTGAAATGTAGTACATTGATCAGAAAAATATTTTTTTATGTTTTTGTAGCATATTATCCCTTTAAAATACCAATTAAGGTATCCGAGTACTTGCTACAATTTTCTTTAAAAAATGGAGATATGGGGATTTTTTGTTGTTTTTAGATTCGTTTAGTACATTTTAAGAAAAATGTGCTAAAAATTAAGAACAGAAAAATAAATTATTATTACTAAAATGGGAAAAAATTGTCAACAAATGACACAAACGTGGCCCATTCTATACCAAAAGTTTATGAACAGATTTAAAATTTTTCAATTCTGATGTGTTGCTATGTTATTCTATTTTGAAATGACCTTCACAATAAAAGATATTTTAATTTTTACAAGAACTAAAGCACATTATCTTTGTTATTACATGAAATTGCTTAAAAAAACAGTAGTTATATTCACATACGAGGCTGTAATTTTTTTAATAAAACAGTCATTGATAAATCTGAGAGTTAAAACACTTCTACTATTATATAGAACATACAAAAAAAATGTCAGTTCATTATTTTCAAAACTTTTTTAGCAATCGCTGACCCCGTTTGAGTATTTTAAAAAAAACACACATTTAGAGTAAAACGTGTTTTAATGTATGACATCTTGCTTAAAGTAATGACATCTGCTTTTACTAAAACACTTGTAGTTTTTGTTCTAGTGAACGGAAAATAATATACTTAGTATTTTAATAAAGCTAATAAAATGGCCTATAAAATAAAATCTTTAAAAAATTGTCAATTTTTAGCAAAATTCTGTATTTAGGGATGTCGGATACCTAAAGCTTAGAAAATCAGGTATTTAATTAGTTAAACATCACATTCATAATTTAATAGAGATTTCTTTAATTATCTAAATAATAATGGATATATGGAAGCATTAAAAATTTATTTTCTCAGCAGAACCGCAAACAATAAAAGAATTAAAAGTTGAATTCAATGGTGAAATTTAGTTCTTCATTGATTGTGTATGAAAAACTACTTTGCATAATATTTGGAATATGCAATACAGGAATTAAATAAAATGTTATTTATTTTAGCCTTTTCTGTTAATTATGTGTAATAGTTAATAATTTATTCATTACCAAGAAATAGGCTGTCACCGGCAGCGTTCGAAAACGGCCGTGGAAAAACATGGTAGAACTGGTACTACAATGAAAATGAACTCATCGTCAAAATTAAAGCTCTGAAAGGTCAGACACCATAAACGAGTCAAAATTGGATGATTATGCAACTGAATTGCTAAAGATATCATTTTTTGCAATCTTCTAAACGACACCATTTTCATTCATACCAACCGTTGCCCTTGTCATTTTTCCGTACCATATGATGGCGCATGGCTTTGGCGGCGTTACACTTACAAGGCTTCAATACGTCTTTCTTTAACACCGCAACATCGACAGATTAGTTCAGAATTGTCGAAGATCTTTTCGTTATAACTCTCTATAAAATGACATCGTCAGAGAGGAATTACTCTCCAATTTTAGAAAATACGATTGTCAAATCCGTGTATCAAGATATAGGAGCCATCACTCCCTATCAACCTTTGCTTTACAGAGGCACACTATTATTACCACTGGTAAGATGGGGTAAGTGCTGTCTTTCTTACAACAGCATGTCGTCTTTTGTCATCCAGTGTACAACACCAATAGCATAATGATATGTAGATGGCATCCTATGGCTATCTGCGGTTCCGTTGATGGAAATCATATTAGGCGATATTCAAACAAAATAATACCAGATCACATATTTCTTGAATGTCTCTGTATAGACTGCTTATTGTTAATACTCTTCTTTGATTAGCAAATTATCAGAACTTACATCAAGTTCATGTTTTATCCTCAGCCTTTTTTTTTCCATAGCGCATATTCTAGAATACCTATTCGAAAAGCGGGCACCGTTTTTCAAAATGAATTTATAGTTGGATAGAGTTAATAATACATGCACAATATGAACCAAAGAAAATTTTAATTCCAAAAATAAAACTTAACATATAAAATTAGTGTTTCGAGTGCAAATTAATTATTAAGTAATGCACACAAAACATACAAAGTACAAACGTTATTTATAAAAAATACATATCTCAAAGTTAAAGAAATTTTTAGCATTGCATTTCATAGGCTATTCCTTCGTAATTAGACAGAAATGACGATATTCCTGATTGTGAGCAGTCTTCAAAGTATTCATTTGTAAGCCGTGATCTGTAATACTATTAAATTGCTGATTTTTTTCATCGCCTAATTTGTCAATCCTGCTCTCGAGATGAACCATTTCATTTCGTTTTGGATTTTTGATATAGGGAAAAAAAAGATCGGTCGCATTTCGCTTTCTGCTCGTATCTATGTTGGACGCAATTTCTATTTCATTAAAAATGAGGAAATTTCCACATGTAATTTTATTGAAAATTGAAACAGTTTTATTGCGATCACAAAATGAATGGCACACATTAAATAATCGGTGGAAGCGATGGTGCCCGTGGACATAAGGTTAGGATCCTCTACTGTAGATTATCAGATTCGGGTACCCTAAAATGCCTTACAATTGACAAATGCCTAACGGAAAATGCCAGAAAAAGACATAGGGAATCTTCAATAGTCATTACATCGATCTCTTTTCTGCTTTCCGTCGAAAATAGGTCTCTTAGAAGTACTAATATTAGCAGTCAGTGCGCAAATACTAGCCAAACGGTCCTATGGCTTTTGAATATTTAACCATTTCATTATTAATTCATGAAAATGACACGTGCTTAATTTCATTAAAAGAAGTAACTTTTTTTCACGGTTTCTGGACCTTTTATGTTTGCACAAAAATTTACATACTTCAAATATTACCTAGAATATTAAACCCATTGTTAAGAGTCTCGAATGGATATTACCTTTTAGTTTTAAAAATACCTGGAACTTTTAATGATTTTAGATTCAAAGTAGTACTTATATTTATTTATCCAGGCTATATACATTACAAAACTCTGGATATTTTGAAGTAAATACTTGACATAAAAATTGTTCCTCTGAAATTTCAAAGTCCATCTAATAATTTTACAACATAATTTTAAAACTATTAGGATACCTCAAAAAATCTATTTCTCATTGTATAATTTTATTTTACTTTTTTCGTGATGCATAAAAAATTACTTTTACCAACTAGGAATTTTCCCAAGAAATCGTACAAAAATAAACATATACAGTCGACTCTCGATAATTCGAAGTTGGAGGGACCAATGAAAAACTTCGAATTATCAAGAGGGTAGAAAAAAACTCCCAAAATACTCGAAAAGAATTTTTTTTCTAACACATTTAAATTAGAAACTACGTAATAAAACAACAATTGTACATATGTATAAAATTATTTTAAAGAAATTTTTAAAAATTGCATATTATACCATATAAATATTATACAGAAGTTAAAAGTCCTTTATTAAAAGAATACATTCAATACATTCAAACACAATTCTACGCATCTCTTCTTCACAATAGTGGACTACCCTTTCCGATCACATGTGTTACAAGGCCACGTGTTAAGTGATAGATATGGACAGCTGACAATAGGCGCGGTTGGTCTATTGTCCCCTTGAAGAAGGGAAGTAATAAAAGTGTTTTTTCGCCTGATTAACCGAAACACTAAGAAGGGGTAGCAGACAGATGGTCATTAAAGGAGCTACCTTACGGGGGAGACACGCAGACAATTTTACACAAAACTTGTAAGCTCCAACTTGTTTGTTACATGACTGTAGATGATAGTGAGTGTTCGAATTGTCGAGAGTTTTATAAGATAACTTCGAATTATTGCGTGTTGTAGTCTGGAAAGTCATAGATTTTACTTCGAATTATTGAGTGTACCCCCAACGCATTGTCTTAGTTCGAAATATCAAGAGTTTTTCTAGGTACTGAGCATATACTTCGAATTATCGAGAGTCGACTGTATATATATGTGTGTGTGTTTTGCTCATACGTAACATATTTTTTATGTGCTATTAAGCATACAAGTACATCGGAAAAGGAAATGTTGGGATTTTCTTGAGTGCGCTTAATCCTGCATCACATCCCTAACAACCTATGATAACTTTAGAAAACATAATAGTATTGAATTTTGGTCCATTGACTTTTTTCTTATTGTTTTAAGATGTTTCTGGTTCAAAATCCTAACTTTCAGAATTGTATCTACTTTCGATTTGAGAAATAAGTTCAAAGTAGGATATGTTCAAAGGTCAAAACATTACGTTATTGATCTACTGATAAAAGAAAATTTGTTTATGCTGGTTCTACGAGCAAAATAAAATATCCTTTTGTATGTATGTGTGAGTCCGCACGTGTGTGTTTAACAATTTAATATTAAATTAAATTCTAATCTTGTATATTTTTCCGTGTATCTAAATTCCGTATAACATTCGTCCGTACGTCACAGTCTCATTTTAATCCCCATGCTAAAAAGATTAAACGTCAGTTGAGTTGGCTAGACGCTGGCCTAGTACGCTCAACTCTCACTCTTCAACATCACCACGAGGCGGTAGATTTTCTTGATCCAAAAAATCGACAGCACCCATGTCGTATGATTACGTGGCATGTTAAAAATCCCCAGAGTGCCTGTTTGGCTTTGGAGCTCTCGGAAAAATTATATTCCTAGAACAATTTCGCATCGTCAGAGCTCAGGTGCCTCCGTTTGGGGAGGAAACTGGGTCTCAAAATTGCAGTGACAATTGATATCCACTTGGATGGTGGTGACACGACACATTAAAAAGTGATGCCAGCTCTCGGAGAATGTACTGGGTTTGCAATGGTAATTACCGATCCACAGCCCCATTAGAATGAAAAAAGAGATTAAAGTCTGTTATGATTTATTTCTTATTTAGAAAAAAAAATTCCAAGTAGATTACGCATGCATTTACACAGTGAAAACAGGCGTTTTCGGTGTGTTCGTTTCCAAGTGTTTTTCGGAAGTCACCCACATATTTCATAAAGTAACAACGATGTCCGTTCCTTTGAACGTATAACTTTCCATTCTTTCTCCTATCTTAAGATTAAATTCTAAAAAAGTAAGTATATTTAATTAGAGGACATAAGCCAGCTTTATCCGGATTAAGCAGAAATTTATAAAATAAATAAAGGAGTTTTATCTTTATTGAATTATATGTTGCGTAATTACAATGATAAAATAGTGAGGCATCATATACTCGATTAAAAAGGAATGAATTTAGTAAGTTTCACCATAATATTAAACATTCGCGAATTTGCTATAAATTTAAAACACCAATATTTCCGTAATCATCAACATTCATTAAGATAGTATTCATTCAAACCTCTTTCAATTTTGTAAGCTGCATATTTACCTAATACGCCATTACATTATAGGTTGATTACCTCAAGCATCATTACAAGCTTTAAAACTACCGAGCGTGCAGGGAAGTAAATACCTTGAATAATTAAGATTTTTAAAGACTGAGGTGAATTGTTAATGTAAACATCAATTATTTTTCGTTCAAAACGATATTAAGTTAAAAGTATCATCTCTGAATGTCTGGTTTTCAGTAAAATTATGTTTAACGGAGTTTTACGTTAATGAACCATATTAACAGAAATTTATGTGTAAATTATGGTTAATTAAACTTACAATAATTTTGATAGATCTTGGTCTGAAATACTCACATATTTTCAGTTGGAAGAAAGTAATATTTTATGGAAGCGTACTGTGATACTACGAAGAAAATCCAAATAGGCAAAGGATATGTGAGATAATAATTTATTCATATAATTATATAAAATTGAAATAACTAGTTAAACAATTTAAATTATTAGAATGGAATACCTAAAAAATTGTGCTTAGAAACAAGTTTATAAAATACATAACTTCATTTAATTAGAGTCTGAATCCAGGCAACTCCAGAGCTTTCGCTTTCCGGAAGCACACAGCTTCCCCCATCTGATGCAAAGGTATGGATACCCTCCCATGTGACCAAAGGCCACCCATAATATTGATTCATGGCACCGTGATAGACCAGAGATACGTTCGTGACATTTTTCAGCTATATGAGTTGCAACTCAAAGCAGGGATCCCTGAAGCCAATTTTCAATACAACGATGCTTCCACATACACAGCAAGGGTTTCCTAGAATTGTCTCGACAACATTTTAATCCTTCCATGACCTGCTCAAGCTTAAACTTGTAATCGGTCAAGCATATCTGGGATAATTTAGGATAGCAAGTTGAACAGCCTAGGAGTTTGGTTGAATTTGAGGTACCTCTTTACAGAACCTGGGGAACAAGATGTCGCAGGACATCATATTAGACTTATTGCCACAGGTCTGTTCGGATTCTTCTCACAAACAATCCTCTTGGGGAAAGTGGATCTTAAAAATTTAATCTATTGAAAACCTTCCTTCGAAGAAGAAGAAGTGAGTATTTAAATTTAGACTATATAAAAATTAAACTTTCAAGTTAGAAAAAGAGGGAGGTTAGACTACTATGGCTAGCAGTGATTGAATAAACGTGAAGTGAGGCGTGGATACTTCGTAGCTGATAATTGTAATATTAAAGTTGATGATTTGTCAATCAGGAATCAAATTAGATTAAGTTGCTAAGAATTAGAAGATATTGCTTAGACGTAAGAGATGCGATTATTTAAAGTCTTCTCGTATCTCGTCTGCCTCGCTATTGTTTTTCATATTTAGTATTTGAAAGCATCTCTTGACTTTGGTTAATATAATTTGTGTTGTTTATAACTAAGAATACATTGAAGTTATATTGACTGTGGATAATCTTCCTTCCGACTCTCCCACACTTAGTGATGAGTGTGGGAGAGTCACACACCACAAACAAAAACACATTGTTCATACCTTAATTATATGCGTCAAAACTCGACCGTATCACATTCATACAAGTGGTGTCTCAATACTAAAACTTCCATTCATTTCAAATTTTTTTTACAATAAATGATCATTTTGTCATTAATTGTAATCATTTACCAACATCACAATGTTGTTTTAACGTATACAAAATTATGTTATTTTGATAACTCTTTCATGGTGCACAAACTTTTATGTGTCAATTAATATATTTCTCTTTCTCAATTTGAAATCATCCGTTGCTAATAGGCTCCGAAGCACGTAGTAGACTTTTGGAATAATTTGTATATATATATGGGAGACAATAAGGGGCTAAAGCTTTTTTCTTTCTACTAATTTATTCAAAACTTAACAATAATTAATTCAAGACAAGTAGCTAATTTCTAACAGAGTTCCAGGATCTATCGACGAAAGGAACGCCTGCTCGCGAACTTCAGTCTCTTTTATCACAGTTCACAACGGTAATACACACACAGTTCAGGTGAAGCATAGGTGACCTTCTCGTCACACCACTTCTAGTCTCGGATTAGAGCTGGTCCCTACTCGGCCAGTTGGTTCCCGGTTGCTTTTCTTAGCAGCAGCGTTGGCTCTCTCTGACCTTCGCGTCAAGATCGCTCGCTCGCTCATCTCTCTCTAGTTAGTTCGCTCGCTGGTGGCTCGCGTCGCCAGCGCCCTCTAGAGTGCCGTCTATGTGGAAATTCCCACATCTTCTCGGGCATCCTACAGGCAGTGTCCTCACTGCTCACGCACTAAGGATCTGAAATATACAAACTAAAAAAACAAAAAACATAGATTAGTACACAGTTACACAAATATTTTAAACAAGTTCGTTCTTCTTCATTAATGCTCAGACCAAGGCTTCATCTGGTCTGCTGATGCGGACGTTACATTTGGCCCCTCATGGTCTCCAATTTTAGTAACATCATATCGGTCATGGAGTTTTACTCTAGTCACTTGGTAGGGTCCAAAATACTTTGGTCGTAGTTTCAATTTGTTTCCAAACTGAGTCCTCATGACTGCTACCAACTCTCCTTGCTTATACTGGTGAGCTTTTTCCGCTTTCGGTTGTAAGTTCTCCTGTTTTCCTCTTGTATCTTCAAAATGTTTTGCTTTGCTTCTCTTCTAAGATTTTCCCGATGTGTTGAAATAGTTGATTTTGTCTCTCTTCTTCAAGCAAATTTTTTATCATGACGTCTTCAGGATTCTTCATCTTGATTCCTATTAGTAATTCAAATGGTGAGTACTTTGTACTGCGTGAAGGTACACTGTTCAGCACACGTTGTAGTGAATCGACATGCTTGAACCACTTAGTTGGGTCTTGAATGGACATCTTCGTCAACACTGGAATCAGTACTCCATGGATTCTTTCGACTTGTCCATTCCCCCTTGGTACTCCCGTGGTTATTTGAATATTACTAATCTTCTCCTCAGCACAGTAGTCTTCGAATTCCTTAGATCTAAATGCTCCTCCTTTGTCATTAATTATACGTGAAGGATTCCCAAAAGTTTTTTGTTGTAACTTTAGTCTTTCAATGGCTTCTTGAGCTGTTGTACTTTTGGTTGGGTATAACCAAGTAAATTTTGTGAATGCATCAATCACAGTGAATATGTGATTATAATTTTTATTGGTCGTTGGCAATGGTCCAATGAAGTCTACGTGATATGTTGACAACGGCAGATCTTCTTTTGGAATAGGGTGTAAAAACCCTTCTCCCTTTCTCTCTTCTTATTGACTAATATGCATTCTACACAGTTTTTCAGTACATTTTCCACACACTTCCTCATATTCGGAAAATAATAGTCTCTTTTCACCAAGTCTTCTGTCTTTGCCACAGCAAAATGTCCAAACGAATGAGCTTTCTTCACCACATCTACTTGCATCATCTCTGGCACAACTAACAGTTCTTGATCTTCACTAAGTTTAAATAAAATATTATTCTTTATGATGAATTCAGTAGTTTTGCCTTCATGCAACAGCTGCTTAATGGTTCTAATATACTCATCAGTTTCCTGACAATTTGCAAGTTTAGTGGTTATTTCATCATATGTTATGGTCATTACAGGATAACGGCTTAAACAATCTACATGTCCCATTTGTTTGCCGGAACGATGAATAATTTCATAATTGAAGTCTTCTAAAAATAGGGCCCATCTAGCAATTTTAGGAGTTAATTGTTTTTTACTCATAGTTTTTTGGAATGCCGAACAATCAGTTACAATTTTAAATTTGTTGCCAACGAGATAGTTCCTAAATTTCTTAAGAGATTCGATTATAGCCAAAACTTCAAGTTCATAACTTGAATATTTTTCCTCTTGGGAGTGGTTTTCTTGCTAAAATAGTGTACGGGTGAAATTTACTATCGTCTGATTGTTGTAACAGAATCGCACCATAACCAAATTTACTGGCATCAGTATGCAATTCAAGTTTTGCACCTTGTTTGAAAATATGAAGCACCGGATTTTCAGAAAGTTTTTGTCGTAAAGTTTGAAATGCTAATTGCTGTTCAGGTCCGAAATGAAACACAGCATTATCTCGTAGTAAGTCACTAAGAGGTTTGGCTATTATGGAATAATTTTGGATAAACTTCCGAAAGTAACCTGACAGTCCAAGGAAGCTTTGAATCTGTTTCACGTTTTTCGGTTCTGGAAAATTCTGAACTGCTTTGGTTTTGTCCAAAGAAGGTTTAATTGTACCTTTTTCAATTATATGTCCCAAGAATTCAATCTTTGACTTGAGGAAATTACATTTTTTTAAATTTAATTCTAATCCATATTCAGATGCAGTTTTTAACACCCTGGTTAAACGGTTTAACCCGTCAAGTTCATCCGAAGAAGGGATAATAATATCATCCATGTAGATTATGACAACTCCTTCTTTAAGTAGGTCACGGAAAACGTGATTGATAAATCTTTGAAAAACACTCGGACTATTACAAAGACCAAATGGAACTTTATTAAATTCATATTGCCCATTATGTGTGACGAATGAAGTAAATTTTTTACTGCTTTCTTCCATTTCAACGTGAAAGAATCCGTTTTTTAAGTCAATAGTTGAGAAGAAATTTCCCGACTGCAACTGATCTAGAACTTCTTCTATTAAGGGTAAAGGATACCGATCTTTGTCAGTTTTAGAATTAATTTTGCGATAATCAATGCAGATTCTTAAATTACCATCCTTTTTCTTACACAATACTATAGGTGAACAATAATCAGAACAACTCTCTTTTATAATGCCCTGTCGTAACCACTCGTCAATTTGATCGTTTACCTGTAATTTCTCAGAATAAGATAAACGTCTGGCTCTCTGACACACAGGAATATCATCTTTCAATATAATACTCATTTTTAACTTGGTACTCTTAATTTTATTAGGTTTATAATTCTTAATCAGAGAAGTCAAATCATTTCTAATATTAAAGTTTTTAACATGTAACAAATCATAACTAGAATTTTCAATCACATTTGCAACAGAAAAAATAGAATAAACACCTAAAGAGGATTCCCTCTCATTCAAAACATCGCTCTTCGCGTGACTTATTTTCTTTATTTCAGTATATATACTGGGATGTATAATAAATTCTTCGGTCAAGGTCGGTGATATCGCCGTTCGAACACTTAAACTGGGAGAGTGCTGATTAAGAGAAATGTTTATTGGCGCAACTTCCACGATTCGTGTTTCGCCAAAACATGTGGTTAATGTTATATTTCCTTCGGAGGGTTTGTTCGAACTAATTAGCGAGGAATTTAAAACTGGGATCTGGCAACCTGAATCAATCAAAGCTGTTACGGGCTGGTTTTCTACAAAAATGTTTACATATTGGAGCTGTTGCGCGAACTCATCGCTTTTTTGTGGTTTTTCACTCTTAACTTTCAAACTGTTCGCGTTTTTTCTGTTATAGATATGAGATTCTTAGGCTTAAAACGCTTCTGACAATCTCTTGCGTAATGAGATGAATCACCGCATATATAGCAATTTTTATTTTGTCTTTCAAGATTTTGGGATAGTTATCTCTACTCTTTGGTTTATAGTTTCGTGATCTATTTTTAAAGGGGTCTTCGGTATATCCACAAGCAATAGGAGTTTCCTTACGCGATCCGCTTCTAGATGAAATATAAATATCGCACTCTTTAGCTAAATCAATAGGCCTAAACCAATCTTCCGCTTCTCGAATGCCAATATGAGTTGCGGTTTCCTTATTTAAAGTTTCAAATAATTTATCAGAAATTAAAAGATCACATAGAGATTCAAAGGAATTAACTTTTCTTAATGAACAATAATATTGGAAGTTTGCCGTCAATCTTGCAGCAAATTGAATGTATGTCTCGCCTGATGATTTTACAGCGTTTTTAAATGAGTTTAAACACTCGCGAGGAGTTACTTGGAATTCTCTGAGTACTATTGATTTGAGTTTCTCATAGTCATTTAATTCCTCCTTTTTAATATACAATAAGACATTATGAGCTCTTTCACCCAGAAGATTTATTAAAATTTCAGATTTATATTCGTCATTAATTTTCTTGGTTAAAAATGCGCGTTCTAATGATTGGAAGAACAGATTAAAGTTTTCAGATCTGGTGGGAACAGGAAGAGATAAAGTTTTAATGCTTTTGATCATATTTTCTATGTCTGTTTCGAATTGTTTCTCTTCAGTTTTAGCTGCAGGATTTAAACTTAATGCTTTATTTTTAGTCGTCTGAAGTTCGACTTCTTTTTCTAACTGTGCTAACTGTAGTTTTGCGAGCTCAATTTCTGATTTTCTAAAGTTGCCTGTCTTTCGTTTCGCGATACCCTCTCATCTACAAAGTTTTTAATTAAAGTTTTAACGAAATCTGTATCACTTTCAAATGTACTACTGTTTTCAATTTTAGTCTTTAGTTTAGCTACGGTGTCCGTACTCTCCACAGTACCATCTAGCTCCTCTACAACTCTTATGAGATCCTCTTTAAGAGCGTTTTTATACATTTTTGAAAAAATATGGAAAGATCCTACCTTTTTTTTTCTAGCTCCCTTGTTGTTCGCACGAACGATGTATCCTATAATCCAATAATTGATGAAAAACACTGATTCACCTCTACACAGATGAACACGAACTCGTCGCAGGTTATATCGTTAGACGGAAAAAAAGTTAAAATGACACCTCTTCGCAGGTGTTAATTCACTAGTTCACAAATTCAACCTCTGCACAGGTTGAGCAAAGCTTCTAAAAAATGGCGGCGCGTCTCCTCCACGGACGCTTCTTTTGTTCACTCGTTCTAAACTTTTTCTAAATCCTTATCCCGGCCGTGCCCCCATAATTTGTGGGAGACAACAAGGGGCTAAAGCTTTTTTCTTTCTACTAATTTATTCAAAACTTAACAATAATTAATTCAAGACAAGTAGCTAATTTCTAACAGAGTTCCAGGATCTATCGACGAAAGGAACGCCTGCTCGCGAACTTCAGTCTCTTTTATCACAGTTCACAACGGTAATACACACACAGTTCAGGTGAAGCACTTAGGTGACCTTCTCGTCACACCACTTCTAGTCCGGATTAGAGCTGGTCCCTACTCGGCCAGTTGGTTCCCGATTGCTTTTCTTAGCAGCAGCGTTGGCTCTCTCTGACCTTCGCGTCAAGATCGCTCGCTCGCTCTCTCTAGTTAGTTCGCTCGCTGATGGCTCGCGTCGCCAGCGCCCTCTAGAGTGCCGTCTATGTGGAAATTCCCACATATATATATATATATATATATATATTATAATTACTATTACTATACTGGTTATAATAATTATTAGTAATAACTGACAATTATGATTATGATAAAGTTTAATTATTATTATTATGTTTGTTTTAAATAAAAAAATTTCAAATAAATGTGTTAAACAGAGAGTATTGAATCGCAGGGACTTGAATCGCAAATTCAAATTAAACATGATAAAGAGGTAGAAATAAATCCTGAATGGTGAATACAAATATTTAATAAAGATCTGTTCTGCATGCTTGTGGATTAATACGGTCTACGATAAGGGAAATAAGTCTTGTGTTATAATCCTGCAAAAAAAGGCAGTTACCTAAATCACCCTTTTGCTTATTATTTTAATGAATAAGAAGTAAATTTATGCAATTAATTCAACATTAACCATCTTCAAAAGCTTACTTCAAATATTTTATTTATCTTTCAAAATTTACAAAACCAATATCGCAAATTGCTGTATCTTGAAAGAAAAATATTGCTTAAAGAATTCCAAAGGAACATTCTGATACCCGT